>OZ025293.1:360813469-360899469 GCA_964019185.1 Maratus speculifer | reverse complement strand
AAAAAGAACGTTTTCAATTTGCTTATTAAGTGAAGTAATGTAAAGTGACTACTTATAAAGTGAAGTAAGTATTAATATGATCTCAAAAATAAAAGCTCGTATTCATATGTACCCCTTCAATTGCCATATATTATTTCAGATATAAACTAAGAATATCACAAGGTAATATACATTCGATTTAATTTTCTAGAACTCGAAGTTTCATTATTAAAAAATGTTTTCATTTTATTAAACTCTTCCAAGTGCATTTTGGTGATGAAATAAACATGTCCATGAAAATGATAAAAAGTGCGAAGAACAATTGTATTTCAATCAATAGCATCAAGACAAAGAAATCTTATTATAATAAGATTTCATGTAGATTTTTCAGTTTTAGACATTGCTTTGATGCAATGTTTAACTATAAGGAGTAAGTCTATATATTCAAATATTGGCATGTTTGCATTTAGGCAATAGAAACTCAGCAATACAAACTAAAAATAACAAACTAATTGCTAGAATTGCTCGTATTATATTTAAAACTTTCGATAAAATTCGTTTAAATAGAAGTATATCTATTAAAATGAAAATGCTTACGCAAAATTTGTTAAATCATTTAAATAATACAAACTTAATGTCAATTCTTATTAAATATTAGTTTTACATGTTATAATTACAATGAAAAATCAAATACTTCATAAATTTGCTATGTGGGATTGGCATTTGTTGCTAATTGTTTATACGGTACATTGGGACAGTTGCAATTCTTATTTGTTTTCAGTGCAGAAATTTACTTTCAGAGTGGGTAGTAAAGAAATGCATATAAGTTTAAAATTTAAGATAAAGTTTAAATAATATGGAATGAAGTAATTATATTTAATAATTTACCAAGTCTTTTTATACGAGGATGTTTTTAGCTTTCTTTATGATAAAATTAATAATTTTTTCGGATTTTATTTGAAAAACGGAAAATAAAGAAAGACAATAAAGAAAAATCAAATACCAATAATAGATTATCATACACTTTCAAACGCTTCCAAAGTACTGTAACAAAACTTCACCATTTAATAAGGGGAAGAAGATATTTTAACAAAATAATTTACAAAGCGCAAAACGCACTAAAAAATAAAATTTCGGTAATTACCGATTATAGTCTGTAATTCATTTGATATAAATATTATTGATTAATAAACGCACAATACTGTTGAAATGGTACATTTATCGATTTTTGCCAATAGATGGAAATGTACTCTATTTCTATGTACAACTCAGTATGTTATCTATAAACTTTTATATGCATCAAATATCAAACTAAAATTTAATTCTGATTTTTAAAAAAGACAAAAACACATAGCACAACTAAAAACTGGTACAGGAATTTATTTTCTAATTTAAAGGCAATATGTAAATAATTAAGTTTACAAACTTCTAGTATACTTAATTTTTCTAGTATATCAAATATAATTCAGCAAAAAATGCATTGCACAGTTAAAAATCAAAATTAAACAATTCACGCGCAGGAACAGTAATGATTGTGAATTAATTCGTGTAGACAAGTACAGAATCTATAGAATTTGTGCACATTATGCAGTGAAAAATTTAATTAAATTTTAAAACGTCAACTAAAGTTTAAGACACAGTTTCAGAAATTACTGCTTATAGACAGTACTGTAACCGAAATCTTTTGTCTCCCTGCAAATAAATAATAACGCTAGTCACTATATATTCTACAGCGAAAATTTGGTAATGTGCCTCTGTAATGTATGTAATTTTCATTATGTTAGATAAAGTACAACATCATTTAAATACACTGTGGCCTGTAGGCCATTATGCAATTGAAAATTTTTGTATTTCCCTGAAAATGAATTATAAATGCTTTGTACTTTATTTCGCAGAAAGCATTCTTTATTGTAGGTCATAAAAGCATACAACTTTCATTATGTTTGAAATAGTGTAACATCATTATCATACACTGTAAACAATTCTTCTTCTTAGACCATAATGTAACTGATTTATTTTGAGTGTTTTTATAAATGACCTATAACCGATATGTCTTTCGCTTTATGTGGTGAAATCTCATTACTGTAAATGTCTGAGCACATTTAGGAGAATTTAGAGAGTGGAAAGACTACGTTCGGATAGATATATTTATGAATAAACGGACAAACGAGTCGGAATCCTAAACACTTTAAAATTGTGTTGACAACAGTAAACAGGTTTATATAAACAGCAATATTTAACCCTTTTATTCATAAGGGCCTCATATGAGGACAAATAAAAATTGCCTTAAAAAGCAAAAATAAAATAAAATAAAATAAAATAAAATAAAAAAACAGCATTTTTTTATAGAGATCTGTTTTGTGGATATATAATATCTCGCACACAGCACAGTATTAAAATATTTTAGAATGCGTTTTAATTCTTACAATAAAGGTAATAATGAAAAATAATGAATAATAATGGAAAATAATTTATGCATGAGAGGATTAATATTTTATGAAACAACATCCTGTGTGAAATCCATCTATCAAATTATTCAAATACATCTATTATCATTGCTCTACATTTATGCATTAAAAAAACTCAGACGCGGATATATTGCTGACTCCAGTCCATTATCAGCACTACTGCAGACATTTCTTTTAACATTCTAATTATAAACCTATATCAGTTTGTTAGGGAAACAGACGTTTCCTCACACACGTTTTACGTTAAATTTGACAGAAAGCACACGTGTTAAAATTTTTAATTAATTGCTGATGCTTAACAACTCTCGTATCCATATTTAAAAATTAGCACGCAGTTAAAAGCATCTGACCCTCCATAAAAGTTTTACAATTTTCGGAAAAAATTATGGTTATGTTCGATTTCATGGAAATATTGCGTAATATAACCAGCCACGGGAACATTAAAATTTCCCTGGACTGATACTTAGTAGCTTTTTTTCAACAAACATCTTATCTTGTTTCAAAGAAAAGCATTCGTTAAAATAAAAGAAAAAATACTCTTTATGTGTTTTGATTTATCTGTTTTGACGGAAGTTGTGCGTAGACAATTTATTTAGTCTACAAAGTGGTACATCCCGCGTGAATCTTTTTTTAGGTTGCTTTCATCCTTAAAAGTTTGTGTTAGTTTATGAATCTTAACACATGGCCTTTATTTGTTTCAGATTTCCTGTATTCTGTAGAATAGTGTATATGTCTAACCACAGATAACTATTAAAGCAAGATATGTGTTTTTCTTCCTCTTTTAGAGGTTTTATGGCAAATAGGCTTTACGGAATTTCATACTCGCCCCAATAATTCTATATGAAGTCGGGCCGAAACCTGACTTTAAGCCGCCACACTCCAATCTGAAAAAACCCAAATTTCAAGAGAATTTGATCGTTTTAAATTAAATAGTGGAAGCGTAGACTGTTACTCTGCTTCTGATATTTGATTTATTTATAATGAAAAATAAGGAAGTACACATTCGTTTAAATATATTGTATCACTAGCAGAACTACCTAGCTTTGCCATGTTAACCTTCAGGTCCATCTAGGTATAGTATATAAAAATGCAACAAAATGCGCACTTTCTTTGGCGCATGAGACAGAAAAAGTAAACCCAACATCTCTAATAATCCAAATAAACCCAATTTTCCTAAGAATAGAAAAAATGGCCTGGAATTTAGCGAAACACTATTTCGTATGGTTAGTATGTATATTATGATTTGTCTTTTTGTGGGGGAGGGAGGAAAAAGGAAAGAAAACAAAAATGTTTCATTGGAAAAATGTCTTACGTAAAACAGCTGATAAAAAAACAGCATAAGTCCTTTTCGTCTAATACTTCATAACTAATTTCATAGACGATAGTGGCGACGAAATTCCTAAATTAGTTTTAAAATCGTTGAAATACGTGTTTAACTATTTTTAACAGATTGGATTATTTGCATTATATGCTCCTATCTAAAACTGCTGCTGAGATATTGCGTAATGACGAAAAATATTCGACCCTATTTAATCCCATTAGTGGTTGAATTTCTGAAATACGCGTTCAACTATAGCTGCTGACATCGTTTTTAGACCCGAAAAAATTTATAGTAAATTTTACCATTCGAATTTGACGCAATCTGCCGATTAAATAAGAAAAAAATTCTATTAAAATTTTCCGGACCATACAAGCGGAAGACGTTGGCAGCTATGGTTTAACTATTATTAATATACAAGGATAGGACCTGAGATCCAGGACGCAGAATCCGACGACCCTAATAGGGTACAGTCAGTAGATAAGTATATCGCAAAGATAAAACAGAGTATGAAGAGGGGATCTTAATAGAACAAGCCCTAACTTCGCATAATTTTGATGATTTAGTAAATAATAGAATAAATTGCACACATTTCTGATCGACTGGATTATACAATCGTATACAAGTATCAGACTTTTAAATTTTCATTTTCAAATCTTTGCGCACTCGAAATCCCGAAAAGATTTTTTTCTATATCATTTGAGTTTTCTGAAATATCGGGTGATACAGAAGTTCCGAGAGTTTTGCAATGCTAATAATTAGCATTTCGAGGAGACCATACATTATATTAAAAATCATATATCCTCTTCACAGTTTTTCCTTCCTTTTACAGGCATCCACATTGGAGTACGGGATCGTCATTTCATGTTCGTAACAAAATTTCAAGGAATAAAATTTCCCATACATGAAGATTTGGCATCATATTTTCTCTATTAATATACATGTACTTCCCATTTAGTGACCGTGCATTGCTGTCTTGCATGTTTTCTCCACTTTTTTTATTGCTTCCTTAATCTATTTAGCAGTGTATTTTGAATGAGCATAGGCAATAAAATTATTACGGAATATATCAAATTTTGCGACTTTGCACACACCTTGATCTTTGAAAATCTAATTTAAATATAGAAAGAAACATCAATTTTCTGGCAGATGTTAAATAAGTTAGCTTGAGAAGGGACGATAAATAAACCCTGTTTTTGTTTTCCAAATTTGAGTGTACCTAGCATAATGTTACCAGTCTTTATTTTACTAGAAACATAATAACAATAATTCTAAAAAAATATTTCTATGACGCATAATTGCCAAGTCCCCAGTTTTTTGCACACTAGTATAATTTTAGAGAAAATGCTGTTTTTTTAAATACCCAGAATATTTTAACTAAGTAAAACACCATTTTCTGTATTAAAACACCGTTATCTAAAAAGCCGGAGGCTAAGCAGGTCTAATGACGTTATAAGAGGGCTGACACCAGTGACTATTTCTATATTCTTTAACCACCACTATTTAAAAAAAAAAACACATTTTGCAGTATATTTACCTTATAAATATTGTCAAAGAGTATATAAAACTTTTTTGTTTTGGAAAAGTCATGTGACATAGAATATAAAAACAGTCGCCTGTGGTAGTCCTGTTATGATAATACTTTAGATAAGACATTGGTCCTTGTTCAAAAATGTTTTTTCCTTCGCACATATCACTGCATAATCACTGCGGTTGTATTTTCACCAAAGAACCAGTCACCAAAATGTGGTATTATTTTGTAGAAATTTTCTAAAAATGATTCGTCAAGTTTTTATCCTTTTTCATTGTTATATTAAATACTTTCACAAATTTATATCGTGCCTTCTTGCAGTTTCTTTATCTGTGAGTGATTATGTAGATTTTCCGTTATGCGTAAGCTTATTTAAAAATGCTAAATTTGAATTATCTATTAAATGACATGTGATCATTATCAATCATGTATAGATTTGTCAGGTGCAGTGTCAAATAGGATTAAAAATTCCAAACAACAATTTCTCAATATGGACAATTCAACATAATTATTGTATAACATTTTTAATATATTAAATTTTGCGTCTTTTTCCAACTCTTAAGGAAAGTTTTAATTCAGGAAGCAAAACATTTTTACTCTTTGGAATGAATAACACTGCTTCCATGTCAATCAATACTCCCAAATAAAGCTTACCTAACGTTAGTTTAAAGATTGGGCAATTCTAAAAAACACAGCACAGTCAAAATTATTTATTTAAATATTCGTCACTGAAAGTTAGTATTAAACAAAAGTATTATAATAAATAAAACTCAACAATCTTCTGTAAGTTTTTAAAAATAACAATTGCAGTCTTATTTAACTATAAATTTTACTTATACCTCAGGAGGTCTAAATGTGGTCAAAAACAGTCCAAAAAAGTTGAAGTAGAGCACAGCAGAGTTAGTCTTTAACTCAGGAAGACGCGCGCCGAGCCTAATAGACCAGAGTGCGTATTGTTTATACAATTGTCACCACTAATTTTTTTAAAGTAATCTTTAACATTTTTAATCGCAGAATTTTTTTTATTTGTCTCCGACAAAATAAGGTGACGATTATTATTTGTTTTAATTGGTGCCAAAATAAAAAGCATTCATACCGTGGGTATGCGCTCGTTCTCCTGGGTTAAAATAAAAATTTATTGTTTACATTTCTCGGATTTTGCGTTGCTTTAAAAATTTAACACAGTCTATTATAGTTCATAGAACATAGGGAAATCTAAAACAATTTTACACGCAATAGGCTTCTTTGTATTAGAGAAAGTCTTGCAATGCACTAAAATAGAAAAGACCAGGGTAAATAAAAACATCTGACAGATTTCATGGTGAATGCCTGTCAAACATAACTTTGAGATCAGTATTTGTAGAGGATGATTTTTTTCGTGTATATAAAAATTACCATTCCGGAATATTTTAAATAAAGTAAGCTAATCATATATACAATTGTAATACCATTCTTAGAGTAATGTAAATCCAAAGTAAACTCCGGTCGCTATTATTAGTCACGTTGCATTAGTTTTATTTTTATGCAGCATAAAAGATTGAAACAACTCTTTTTAATTTTACGAACTTAAAAAGTATGTAAAGGCTTCAAAAATTATTCATCACAAAAAAATATCCACAATAGAAAATTGAGTCACAGTATATTTTTTAATATTTTTCCTGGAGTAGTAGGAGGTAATACAGACAAAAGTTGTTGTATTATAATAACGCACAAATGCAAATGAGATAAAAGTGCATCCTACTATAACTAAGCGAAAGCATAATGAAAAAGAAATTAAACTAAAAAAATTAGGTAAAACAAAGGCTATAAGATAAGGTAGATGTGTGGAGACAAGAAGGATAATTTTTAAAACAACTTTATATAACACATTGTATTAAATTTTCACACTATTTACGTTCGAAATAGTAGATACTTATCTAATCAGATTATATATATTTTCTTTTTTTATTCATATTTTACCGCTTTACGCGTAAACTTTCAGAATGCAGTTTACTCTTTCTTATTTGTATTAAATAGGACAGGAGTAATCAAATGTGGTCTGCCCGATGCCACTAAAATTTTATAGTAGTGATATTTTTATCCTATTATCGAAAAAATGTGATTCAAGATGCCACAGTTGGCGACCCCTGGAATACGATGACTAAAGCATTAATTAAAATTACCATCTATTGAAGCAAATAACATGTACAAATCCTTGTTCAAGTAAGTAACATAAATACGTAACATCAGTTAACAGAAGTTACAAAATAATTTAAGAATACTTTAATATTATTATTTGTATAACAGAATTTGTTCTTATATTTTTCTTTCAAAATAAAAGCAAATTTTAATCTTAAACATATATACAAAACAAAAAGAGAGGAACGTCCTAACGCTTTCGGTCACGGGAAGAACTATTTTAGAAGCTTCAGGGTTATTTATAAAAGTAAATAACATATGTAATATCTTTATTAAATATGTAACACAAATAAACTAAAGTCAGTTAATAAAAGTTAAAAAAACATTTTTATAATTGTTTAGTATTTTATATTTGTATTATATAATTTGTTCTTATTATTTTCTTTGACAATGATGACAAATTTTAATAATTATAGATATATATACAAAACAGAAACAGATGAACGTCTTAACGTTTTCGGCCACGGAGAGACCTATTTTATAGATTAGAGGAGTTATTAAAGAAGGGAAATTCATATATAATACCTTATTTAAATAAGTAACATAAATAAACTAACTTCAACTAATAAAAGTTAAAAAATGTTTTAATAATACTTTAGTATTTTACACTTGTCTCATTGTATTTGTTCTAATGTCTCTTTTTGGCAAAGGTGCAAAAAGACAGTCTTTCACCACTAAAACTTAAAAGTTTTCTCCGCTAAAAATTTAATAGCATTCTAATCCGTATTTCGCACGAAATATTAGAAGAAAAAAAAAGAAATTTAACGGTGAGAGACTGCCTTTTGGCACCTAGAATTTTGTACTCCTGCAATTGGTAATAAAAGCAAGTTTTAAAAAATATATAAACATACCTACAAAACAGAAACAGATGAACATCTTAACATTTCTAGCTATAGATAGACCTATTTTGGAGATTTTAGGAATATTTCGAAAAATAATTTAATTTAAAATAATTAAGATAACGTAGATAATACTTCATTTAAATAAATAGCACAAGTAAACAACGTCAATGAATAGAAGTTATTAAAATTTTTTAATACTACTTTAATAATTTATATTTGCATCATAATATTTGTTCTTATATATTTCTTTGGTAATAAAGAAAAATTTCTAAAATTATACATTTTCACACGAAAATAAAAATGTACCTACTCAATTCAAACATATGCCTATTACTTATGTATTATATAGTGTCGTTTTAGGTAAATTATAAACGGTTACTTTTATTTGTGCAATAATACGCCGCCCTGTCTAAGGTTGTCACTTGCCTGAAAATCAGTGATATATCAATCAAGTTCTTATTCAGAATAGAGTTTCTATTGAAATTGAAGATGATTGAATAGACCCTTGCCGAATATTTATTTATTTGTTTAAACAAGAGTTTTAATAAAACTTGCTCAGTCGAACAATTTGCAGAAAAACCAATACACAGACAGAATTCTCGGAATTATCATCGTGCTCTCATTACGCATTTCAAGTTCTTTGGTTAGAAACAATTCGGAACAAAAATAAAAAGAATCAACTGAAAGAAACGAAAGGAAACTAGACACGAAAGGAATTTATCAATTAAAAAAATGCGCTTTCAAAGAAAATAATCATGCGACAAAAAATGCTGGTTTTGAAGAAATTCGGAGAAATGGAAAATGAAGACGATTACATTTGAGATCACACGTTCATCATTTTTTATCACACGATCATTGTTTAAACAAACTAAGAGCGTAAAGAACAGAAATGCTTTATTTTACTGACAATTTAGAAAGGATAAGCATAAGAAAGTTGTTGCTCCAACATTTTGAGATAGGAGTGTATAGAAAATTATATTTAACGGCAAAAATGACACAAGCATAATGTTACAAACTTTTTATTTAAAAATAGAGCCTGAACCTCGTTTTATTTTACAGGACCACTTCACTATTCCTTTTGTTTGGTAAATATCATAATAACATATAAAAAAAACAGAAATTAATTATTACTTATTATCGAAATGCAGTTTTCATCGCTAGAGAATAGCTGTTCGATGCAGGCATAGTGCGTTTAACCCTTAATTCTCGCTCCCGTGATATTCACGAGCTGCGAGATTTACGACATTTATTCAGAATTGTTTGGTTCCTCCCAGTTTTATAAAGTAGTGAAATTGGCTTTATTATGGTATCATTTTATCATTAAATAAGGCGGTAGTAATAATCATTCGGAATTTTTAATCGTAATTTAATGCGCAGCTGAAGGGGTTAAAAAAAACTCTCTTTAAATTATAAATATTTTTAAGATAAAAAATTTACAAATATTCCTCACGTAAAAATGTAAAGCTATAAAGTTTTTTAAACGCTTAAAATTTAATGGGATATTTAAAACAATGGAATTAGTCGGCAACGTTGCCGGACAAAATTCTGATGGTGAAAACAGTGTTTGAATGTTTATATAGGTAATGATTTCTTTAATTAAATTTTTCTATATGTTAACGTATTCTTTCGAGATGAACAAATGGAAAAGCCTCCTTGGATGAAGCGTCATTTAAACGCAATTAAACCACAACGAAAGCGAGATATGCTTAGATGTAAATTACAATTCGTACTTAACACTAGAAAGGCGGCAAGGGGCCATTTTGGCCCCTACCAATTACATCTGTTTCTGTTCGAACCAGAAATCTCTTTATAAAATAAATTTAAAAGGCAGAGAGGAAAATAGTTTTAATTAAATAACATAAACACTTTTAAATAAAAATTCTAGTATTAAATATTTTTCCTAAGCTTGAGTAAAAATCCCCGTCTTTCTAGTGATAAAAATAGTTTTGCCAATAAATACAATCTCACATTATTCCAAGAACAAATGTTTTATAAACAACTACAGGTAGAATTTTAAGAAAAATCGCAGAATAATTTAAAGAACATAAGTTGAGCAATCAAATTCAACTAAATAGTTATTATGGTAAGAATTTTTATTATTTGAAAGGTTTCGTAAACACCCAATCAGTACATCAAACCACAACAATGAATTTAAATCTAAGTGAATGTCCCATACGCAGGATATGCATATTATGGATGTGTTCATTGTTGACATGTATCCCCGCTGTTTGCCGAAAAGTAATATTGCACCTATTTTGGCGGCGGATTTGTAGCAAATACATGTATTTAAATAAGGCAAAGAGAAATATTTGCAAATATTGGAGGAATAAAAAATCGTACTATGGATATGACAAATCCTGCGCGTGAAATTCAGGGTTAAATAAAATATCAGCTGTTATCAGACGCAAATTTAAATGTAATCTATGTTAAGATTCGATGTTTGCTCAAAAAAATGATTTGTTGTTTATCACACTTTTGTTAAAAAAATCCAATAATTTTGAATCAAATTAAACAAGCTGCATGAAAAAAAAAAAAAAAATCAGTTTAACCGAGACAATTAGCAATTGAAAATGTGACTTCATTTGATTTTTTAATTTGCATATGCTTTTCTTAAAGCTGTGTTTTCGCTTCTTGTAAACATTAAAAAAATCGTTTTCAAATGATTAATTAGTTTTTCACGATGTGGGCGAAGATTGTCTCTATAACCATTTAATACTTTTCACAGAAAATTATTAGATGGTTATAGGACTAATCTTCGCCCAAATTTTTGCCAAACAAATGAAGAAAACTACATGTGTTCCGATTAAAATATGGTTTTAAGTTATCACGTTAACAAAACAACATTCTTTGTGTGTCCCTGTAAATAAATGATAACACCTATGTACACCATATTCTATAGTAACTTTGTGCTATACCTCCATGATGGGTATCTAATTCAATTTTTTTAAAGTACTGTAAAATTATGAAATACAGACAAATGATTTTCCCCATAGACCATAATGTAATGAAATATTTTGAGTGACCCTGTAAATGAACCGAAAACGCTACACATTTCATTTTTAATACCAAACATTCCATAGTAATCCGCATTAACATATGCGCGTTTCCTTGCAATCGGACAGTATTTATGTGAATTAGAGACGGTTAGATAGACGGACAGAAAGACAGCTGAACAGACAGATTTCAGAAAAAGTCGATTTTTCAATATTTTAAATTGACGAATCTTGTTAAAATAATTGATTTAAGTTACATGTAAACAATGTCTAAAATGCTATTAAACTTCAATAAAAAAAATACTACTGTCGTTAAATTAGTTTAAGTAAATATTTGTCAAGGGATTCTGCCAGTGAAGTGATTTTGCTAAAGAAATTACGACGCATTATAAAATCATAAATAGCATTTTTCCTTTAATGCGAAAAAGAAAAAAAAACTGCTGTATGCAAAATCAAATAAAATATCGGAATAAGGTACAAAATTACAGTTGAATTAATTTTGCAAGTAAGTAGATCGAATTAGATATTCATTTTCCACCGGGAGACTCGTTATTTCGATTTCCTGGAATGTTATGCAACCCTTTTAAAGGACTACACTTCCGCTATGCGAGAATCACCGCCAATTCTCAGGCCACGATTTCCTTCCTTTCTTATAAGCGGCAATTTGATAGAAAAGTAATTTTGTCTGAAGAGACGGAACTATTTTTAATGATTTTCTCTTCTCTAAAACCACTGCACAATTAAGGGGAAATAATTTCGGGTTTTTTTTGTTTTTGCTGTGTTATTGATAAATGTAGAAATTATTATAATGTCAAATTTATTACATGTTGATTGTATTTTTGAAATGTTCTCTCTACTCTTTCGTTTTTACTGAATTAAACGTTCAGCCTATGAAATGCATGTCGCTAGCAATATATTTTTAAAGGCAAATTCATGAATAATCCCCCCCCCCGGAATATTTAAAGTGTGTTTGTCTAAGCTTCTAATCACTGTAGTAGTTATATTCAGTAAGTTAACTATCCTGAACTATATATCACTGGCGTTAGATGACATGCATAAACCATAATCTCGATGCCAAAGCCTATTATAAAATTAGCCATAAACGACAAGCTTACAGTTTAACAATTTTTTTTTCTGCTATAATTTATAAAAAATAAATTAAAAATTAATATATATTGAGCAGATATTAATATATAGGGGGAACTGGGGTACATTGATACATGGGGCACATTGATACACCCCCTCTACCGCTCACAGGGTCATTACAGGAAGTTTCACAACAGCTCCAAAAGGTGATGCTAGTGTATTCAACTACATACAGAAAATCTTGGAATGATTCAATAGTTTGATGAAATGGGACGGGTGATTTATTGTTTTTGTTGTTCAAAAGTAAATATGAGTTGTACAATTGAAATGCTATTATACAACTGTTCCAGTATTTTCAACCAAAATGAATACTCTCCCTGGTAAGTACTGCTACTCTTTATCAGTTCCTCATTATTTATTGTTAGATATATTGTGAAGTGTTGGATTTGAGACTCATTTTATTCAAAATCGCTGTATGGGGCACATTGATACAGTTTATGACGGGGCACATTGATACAGCCTAAATCCTTTAATAGTTCATATTTTCATTATCTTTTATTATTTTTTTTACCATACACTCCTTAATCCAACCTTTTTTTCACGAAAAATTTCTAATATTAGTTTTTATTGAAGTGAAATAGCTCTAATTTCTTTATATTAGAGCATTTTATAGTATTTTTGAAAACAGAAGACGTAGGAACTTACCCAGCATCTAGTGCTAATAGAACTAATAAAAGAAAAGGACAGCATTCTGGCAAATCTCGAATTTATATCGATTCTCCAGAGAAAAAAGTATTTTCGACATGAGAAATGTTAAGTAAGAGAAACAAACTACAGAACAGAAAATGATACTTATATTATAAACAGAATTTTTAATATAATTATCCTTTATTTTCTGTTTATGAACCTATTTATAAACAGAAAAACTGGTAATTTTTCCATCTTTCATAAGAAAGAAGATAATGCTGGGGTTGAAGTGCTAGATATGACAAAGTTACCACAGCCAACAATCAGACAAGAAACAGACAGAACATCAAGTCATAATATATTTAATTTTGATTGCTTTAATATTGCTTAAAAATAAATTGTGGGTGATTTGAATTTTTATAAATAAATATAAAATGGTTTTCTAACTCATTTTTTATGAAAAATATGCATTGGTATTATTTTGTCGTCATTTTGCTTAAACGTATCAATCTGCCCCGGGGATGGGGCACATTGATACAAATGACTTTTTTTGATTTTTTTAAAATTACATGCAAAAATACTACATAAAACAATGATTATACATTTTTATAACATACTACACAAGTTTTGCTGTCACCTCATGGAAAAAAAACTTGAATTTTCTACTTTCTTGACACCAAAAAAAATCTTAGAAAAAAACTGTATCAATGTACCCCAGTTCCCCCTACATGTCAGGTGTTTAGACTATTCTGTTCTTAGGCTAAGACAAAATACTATTATGCTATATTTTTTTACAATTTTCTTCATTTTAATTTACTGTCGCAGTAGTTCCTAACGCGGTGTGTAGGTCTCGCCGAGGGGCAATTTGACTTTTAAAATGGTAATTCAAATTTTCTTAGTCACTTAATCGATAACTGTATGTTTCTGTCTATATATCAATATCTTTCATCTATCTATATATATTGAATGGTTATGTTGTGAACTAAAAACAAATTTATGCATGCAAAATTTAAAAATAAAATAAATTAAATTAAGTTTTTTGATTGAATATAAAAAATGAAATCATAAAATAAAATCGGAACCGGTACAATTATATGAACAATATTCAATTATAAATATATACTCCCCCCCCCCCCCCGACACACACACATCGCCAATGACGCATTTTTTGAATGTTAAAAAATTATATAATGTCTCTGGTTATTTATGCATTTTGCAATTTTTCACAATTATTTATTGAATGAGTCTTGTATTTCAATTTGCTCTGCTATAGGTCATATAAGGAAACTCTTACACGAAAAACTACTTAAGGATAGATCTAAATCCTACCGCTTTGAAAATCTTTAATCCAAAAAATACTTAAAGCATCCAAATTAGGTGCTACCAACTTTATAAAATTTATAAATCTTAAATAGCATTAGAAAAGGAAATGCGTGAATAATAAATATGCAAGGCTCTAGTGCAAGCTTCCTACACAGCAAATAAATATAACTTTTGCATTTTAAATTTCAAAAGTTAAATAAGATGTCGCAGTTGATTAAAGATAATAGGAAAGGGAAAACAAATATATGTTTTTTTATGGGGAATAATGGCTATTTAAAATTGATAAAAATATGAATTTTCAAACGCTTCTTCTATATTGCGTTATTCGTAGAAAGAAAATATAGTTTCTAAAGTTTTTACTTCAACTCTTAATAACTTACTAAAATTAACTATAAAATATGCTAGTGTTATCAATTTCAAAGCGAAATGTTGACGTCTCTTCAAGAATTTTGTTAAGGTAAAAGTATACACCAAGAAACACTTTTGTTTAGCATCTGGGTAAGTTGGAAAGGAATAAGAAAATATTTTTTGGTTCCTCTAACTTTGTATTTTTATAGAAACCAATAACAGACTAAAAATAAAGATAACATAATATTTTTTATTAAAGACCATGTTACAAATAAAAACAGAAAATTATGGTTGCATCAAAAATGATATCGATATCTAGAGACATCCCCCTCTCCTCCCCCTGGTGATATCTTTCGATAACATCAACCAGAATACTCCCCCCCCCTCTCCTCCAAAAAAAATTAACGTTATATTTGCACAGCCCCTATGAATATGAATTGTTTTAACTCAGCAATGGATACGGAAATATGTCCTAACTGAAATTTTTACCTTACGGGGACCATATAAAAATATTTTCATATCTTGTCAAATACACCCTCCCATGGAAATATAAATTATGTCATCATATTATGCACTTTTTTATGAATCTTTGCAATTGGAAGTATGTGTCAAGGAGTAATATTTAAGGAAAGAGCCTATTGTTTCGATAATTATGAATCACCCTGTATACACTACATGGCCAAAGTTAACCAACCATTTGCGAATTTAGACGTTTTGTTAAATATCCAGGAAAATACATGAGGAATTACCCTGATACTCTAAGTGTGCAAACTTAATAGTACAGGTCATAGATTTCGTGAATATTTTTTTCCCGAAACCCTATATAGGGGACCGTCAACAAATTGAAAAAAAGGATATCTTTTGGATAACCTTGCCAAAACGAATGTAGTAACTAATGTATGTTTTAACTGTAACATTATAATTAAGTACCTTATTGCAATAAACTGTGCTCATTTTTATATGGACAGCATGTATACTCGTAGAGAAATTAAGGTTTAAAAAAACAGTCTCAATTTTGCCACGTTTCTTGCTTTTATTTGTCAGAGTTCTTAATATGAAAAAATGTTATTTTCATAAACTATGACAAACAGCATTTTAAATAATATCCTGTAATCAGAATTAAAAAAATAATAATTCTATGAAATATGAGCAGGTGTTCTTAATAATGCCTCTCTGCACATGCGTGAATGTAATAAAGATATAATTTGCATAATGAGTTTGCGAGTTGTAAGAGCAACTTTTCTGAAAATATCAAAAACATAGCTTGAGCATTTTCAAAATTATCGTCGATAGAATAAGCTCAAAATCCTTTGTTTCCAAAAGTAAAGAAAATATGAGGGGCTGTATCCATATATCCATTGATTAGTGTCAATATAGAATACACAGTATTTCAGGTACTACCATAATTTGATACAGTCCCTCTTTTATTTTTTTGCTTCAATTTCAAAACAACGGATTTCAAGCTTATTCCATGAAGGGTAATTTTCAGAATTTTTAAGCTATGTTTTTGAGACTTTTACAAAAGTTTCACTATACATTTAGCTAACACAATATGAATTTTGATAATGCAAATGAAATTTTGATAGTATTCACGCATGCGCAGTGAAAAATTATTTAACAAACCTGTCCATTTTTCGTGCATTTTATTTATTATTTTTAAATTCCGATTTTGGATATTGTGTACAATTTTGTTTGTCATATTTTTTGAAAAGAATATATATATATATTTTTTATATTAACCCTTTGATTACGGGCTTGGGACATATGTCGTCCCAGAGAATATTACTTTAATCTGTTAGCACCACTTTTTGAAAACTATTCTATTTCATAGACATATACCAGAATAGTTTTAAGAGGAATCTATCACAAAGAATTTTTTCTAAAAATTTTGGTTTGAATAAATTTAAAAATAGCCATCGTTCTAGCCCGTAATCAAAAGGTTAAGAACGTTGCAAATTATAAGCAAAAAACTTGGCGAAATTTGAGACTATTTTCATAAAAATCTTAATTTCTCTACGCGTATATATGCTTTCCTCATAAAAATGAACATAGTTTATTACAATAAGTCACTTACTTATAATCTACAGTTTAAACGAGTATTATACATTAGTTCTGACAGGGTTATCTAAAAGATTTTCTTTCTATTCAATTTAATGACGGTCCCCTATGATAGTTTCGGAAAAAAAACCTTCAAGCTTATATATGACCCGTACTATTATGTTTACACACCGGGAGTTTTAGGATAATTCCTTAAGTATTTTTTATATATATTTAACAAAATGTCTAAAACATTAAGTGGCCAGTTATCTTTGTCAATATAATGTTACATCACTCTAATGAACTTTATTTTTTAATATTTAAAAAATATGCAAGCTCAATGAATTTTTAATGTCACAAATTCATTTGTTGCTTTTATAGTCAACGTAGCGTTGCATTACCTGTTTTTATTTGGAGATGGAATCTAAAAAAAATCGGCCGATGTATCAGTCTGAAAATTTTTATCCAATTTTGACAGTGAAATGAGTTCTCGTTTAGTTTTTATTCAAATAAATTAAACTGAATTAAAATGGCTAATCTGGTTATGGAACAATGTTTAACTACAGTCAAAAGAAACAAAATAATCAAAAATTAAAAGACGTAAAAAATCAACACTAAAATTCTTTGAGCGGTACCATTTTCTGACGTATATTTAGAAAAATATATGTGTGAACGAAGCATAAGATCGTGTAAAAGTAAGTGCTTATTTTAAATAGGGTTTATTTAATGGATACAGTATAGGGTGTTTTTAACCTTGGACCAAAATATAAATTAATCACTGCCCATGCATAACAAATTTTCAAAATCTCAAAATCAAACTGCGTTTGAGCAACAGTACTTGTATTTAATAATAGTAACAATGTTGTAAAGAATGTAACTGATGAAATTTAATTTTAGTTAAAGAAAAATAAAGCTTGCTCAAAAGCAGCATCAAAGCAATCTTTTAATGACTTCCCATGCACTGAAGGTGATGGAAGGCGTGGCTAAAGTAACCTTTCCTATCAGATTCCATCCATCTGCAATTCGTCCTTTGTAAAATTTTGGAATTTATAGCATTTCTAGCGAAGATTTAGTATTTCTCATTTTTTGGTGCATTTCTTCCATAATTTATGGGCAAAAAGTGTCAACCTTTGACTCCGAGAATGAGCTTTGTTTCCGATATATTTATTATTCAGAGAATGACTTCAATAAAATAGTTTTTAAAACTAGTTGCGTCGAACGACTTTGCATTTTTTTATGTTGCATTGTTTCAAGAAAGATGTCTAATTGAAAACCATATCAAAGAACGAAAAAAAAGGAGTTAATTCTAGCAATACTTGTTTCTTTAAAATCATTTTATCTATGATTGAATATTCGGTTTTCAGACATATTTAAAATATTTTAAAATAATTTGATTAAATTAGTAGCCTTTCATAACTCTATAGAATATTTACTTACACCTCTCAAAAGCGATGATATATTATCTATACTACTTAATTTTAATACTAAACTTTAAAACGGTATGCAATTTTTTTCAAGAAAAAAAAGAATAATTATGCAGAGAAAAGATTAAGAAATAGAAAGATTTTTTTAACATAAAAAACTCACCTTGGCCAGAATGCTTTGTTACTACGATGAACTTTATTGTTGTCACGTGACACAGAATATAGTCTAACACCAATCATTCTTTTATCAATATTTCTTCTTTTGTAACTTGGGAAATCTGATTTACATTTTAAAAAATTTACTACAATATTATTTAGTAAAAGTTTTGTTTTTAAACTTTAAATGATACAATCTGTAACTTTCACTTGAAGGTCTCGGAGGAATCTTTACGAAAAATCACGATGACTACATATTGGAGAGACCAAATAAAGATAACTGCAGCATTCTAGATGACTATTGCAGTTGATGCACATTTGCTACGATGTAACGTGCCACCTTAACTTGTAATTCTGTATAATGTCTTTGAGATTTTACATAAACTGTAAGTGTGATTAAGGTTTTTGCAATATACTAAACTCAGAGGTAAAAATCTGGAGTAGTGATTTGTAACATTATCTTAAAAGCAGAATAATTTATTTTAATATCTTATTGAAATATACATTCAAGTGTCAAAACATTATGACTATCTACTGATTAACGTGTTGTTCTACCTTTGACCGCCAAAAGAACTGCAAACTGCATTGGCATGGTTGCCACATGTTCTTGTTAGATAACCGAAGATAAATTTCATTAGATGTTCAAGCAGCGGTCATGCATGTCCCGATATTCCAAAATGGTTGTTTTTGAGGTCTAGGCTGCAGTTGAATGACATCCGAAATGTGCTCTTTCGCATTAAAATCCATTGAGTTTGGCGACTAGGACATTAACTCGAATTCTGTATTATGTTCCTGGAACCAATCGAGCATAATTCGAATCATGTGACATGGAGCGTTGTCTTGCAGGAATACTCCATTTCCATTTCGAAAGACAGATAACATGTAATGGTGCAAATTATTCGCAATGATGTTTAGATAATACGTGGCGTCTTTTCTACAACAACCACGGGTCCCAAGAATGCCCATGAGAATGTTACCCAAACATTAATATCACCACAACTGACCTGTGTATGACCTGTTGTATAAGGAGGAGTAACAGTTCACAATGGAAAAGGACATAGTCAATCAATGCCATCGTGACTCATGTTTTTTCCATCCGACGAGGCGACTAACACATTCCATGAATAAATAACAGAAGAAATTTTTGGTTCATCTGAGATAATATAATCTTTTTATTATATTCCTGATACATCAGCACCGCCAATAACTTATCAAGAGCTAAAAAAGGCATTTATTCATTTAATCAAAATAAAGCTCCAGAACCAGATGAAATCGATCATATTATACTTCGAAATATTTTTAAATATAATCCATCTATTCTTCATAGTATGTACAACTCATTATTAAAATTAAACTATTTCCCCGAGGACCGGAAAGTTGGAGAAGCGGTATATTTTTTAAAACCAGGTAAGTATCCTCTTGAGGCCTCTTCATACCATCCAATTTCTCTTCTCTCAGTATTTGGAAAAGTGTTCGAAAAAATACTACTTAAAAGAATGAACTTTCATTTGAATGAACAAAATAAAACATTTCCATCTCAATATGGTGTCCAAGAAAACGTGTCAACAAAAACAGCAATTCAAGATCTGTTTTCACAAATAGAATTATTAAAGCAAGAAGATGTCTATATCTCATTAGTATCAATTGATATAAAACAAGCTTTAATAGATTATCCTAGAAAATAACCCTGAATTTTCTAGAAGACATAAATATAGAAACAGCATACTTAAATACAATACGGGGTTCTTGCCTGGGGCCTTTTTTATCGCGTGTATTCATACAAAATCTTTTAAACGATTTGAGAAGAAGAGGATTTAATGTAGTAGCATTTGAAGACAACATATTATTAATTCTGTACGGTAGAACAAGAAAGCTCTTAGAAGAAACAGCACGAGAAGCTTTACAAATTATTAGCATTTGGACAATCACAAATCAATTGATCATTTCATACGAAAAATGTCAATCATTGCATCTTAAGAAACCAAAATTTTTAAAAAGACCACCTACCTTTGAAATAGATAATAATTCAATAAAATCTGGAAAAACCCTGCCGTATCTTGGAATTTTATTTGACCAAACAATGTCTTTCCTTCCTCATTTAAAGAACAAAAAATTAGAATTAAATTTCATAATTCAAAACTTACTCAAATTTACATTAAAAAAGGAGGACTCTCAAAAAGTATTTTAAAGATCTGGTACAATGCTATACTAGAAAAGAAAATTACCTACGGTACAGCAGTTTGGTTTAATCTACTTCAAAAATCTCATGGACCAAGATTAATTTCTTCAATACAAGCTCAGTGTCTTTTGTTAATCTCTGGTGCTTACAAAAAACTGCAACTCTGGCATTGTGCACATTGACAGGAATTCCACCGTTGTCATTAAAACTATCACAAATTTCTACATCAGGAAAAGTCCTCAGATTGGTAATACCAATAGATGAATTCAAACCAAAATTGTATCAAATGAAATCTAATTCGGCCTCTATTTGTCCATATAAACCTTATCTTAAGTGGGACAAAGAAAGCTCAAAAGAAACTGAATTAAACATATTTACAGATGGGGGATTACATTACATACTAAACATTACATGGGGGATACAGATTACATACTAAAAATGATGAGCGAACAGGACTTGCTTTTTGTTGTTACCAAAATAAATCTCTAATACACACTTTCCAACTCAAGTTAAGACAAGAAAATTCTATATTTCAAGCGGAATTAACAGCAATACTTAAAGCATTAAACTGGTTCCTTGAAACTGATTATAATAGTGCAAAAATACATACTGATAGCCTTTCTAGTCTGTATGCCTTAGAAGATTTAACATCAAAATTAGCAATAGCTCAAGAAATCATCAAGCTACTTCAAAACACAACAAAAGTAGTGTATTTTTCCTGGTTAAAGGGTCATTCTGGCAACTATGGAAACGATAAAGCAGATGAACTTGCGAAAGCAGCAATAACAGATTTAGACACAAAACAAGAATTTATTCCTTTTCCACCATCGTATTTAAAACGCCAATTAAAACTAAAACTTATGCATGACTGGCAAGATATATGGAACACAGATGACAGAGGCAGATTCATATTTCAATTAATACCAACGATTTCTGAAAACCTGTTGTTATCACATAGAAATTTATATTTATTTGCGTCAAACCATGGATCTTTCCCGCACTACCTGTTTAAAATCGGAAAAACATACTCCCCAAGATGCGCCTGTGAAAAAATAGGCTCGTCTTTACATTACATAACTGAATGCACTTTAACTTCAACTTATCATCTTAGACGATCTCAAAATATATCCCTCTCATCATGGTTCCAATTGATATTAAAACAACCTGTACTAGTTCGAAAAATTATAGACTGTATAACATTATTGGAAAGAAATCAATGGCTTTTTCAATTGCCACCATTAGACTTAATAGATGATGAGGACATTTAGAATATGATAAGAACATTTTTAAATAGAACTCTCACTTACTAAATTATCATTAGAAAAAATACTTAAGAAGTTTTGCATTATCATCTTGTTGTTGTTTTGTTGTTATTTTATTACTCTTATTTATATTATTCTGTTTATTTTATTTATTCTATTCCAAATATCTCTAAATTGTCTTGATTTATTACTATTTTAACTTTTTGAGAACTAAGAAAATGTATCATTACCTGTGGAAAAATAGAAATATGATTATTGCAACTTCTGGTTATGTATATGTTCATAGGTTTATTTTAATTATTTATTTTGTACATAAAATTTTGTATTTATCAGTGTGAAGAATTTTTCAACCATGTTTATTTTTTTACCTGAATAGGGCTACGCGTTGTTACTTTTGTTTAAATTATAGTCTTTCATTTGTTAGCTACTATTTGTTGCTTTTAGCATAGTTGTTACACCCTCCTAGGTGGGGCTTGTTGTGCTTAAGCCATTTGGTAGGCCTCCCCACCTAGCTGAAACTGAAACTGAAACTGTTCCATAGTCCAGTCATGATGCCCCGGGCCTAGTGTAGAAGTATTTGGCGATAATGCTTTGTCAACATGGACACATGTATAAGACCTCAGACTCATAGTCTCATTAGATTAATTTTTAAACACGATTATTCAATCGGTAAATTTATTATAACACATGTAATTTTTCCATTTTTGAATTTGGGGTGAAAAAAGTCCCTGGCCAAGATTCGAACCAGGGGTGTATTGGCTGAAGCCGTCAATGCTCTACCAACTGAGCTATCCCGGACAAGAACACTGGAGGACTATTACACCCAATTAAACTTAACGATCACTTTATCTGGTCTGATGCTCTGGATCAGCTCCACAGAATAAATCGAAGGTCAATATATGGAACTGCAGAAAATCGCTGCATACGAAATTACATTAGGTTAATTTTTAAACACGATTATTCAATCGGTAAATTTATTATAACAGTTGTAATTTTTCCATTTTTGAATTTTGGGTGAAAAAAGTCCAGGCCAGAATTCGAACCAGGGATGTATTGGCTGAAGTCGCCAATGCTCTACCAACTAAGCTATCCCGGACACGAGCACTGGAGGACTATTTCGCCCAATTAACCTCAACGATCACTTTATCTGGTCTGATACTCTGGATCAGTTCCACAGAATAAATCGAAGGTCAATATATGGAACTGCAGAAAATCGCTGCATACGAAATTACATTAGGTTAATTTTTAAACACGATTATTCAATCGGTAAATTTATTATAACAGATGTAATTTTTCCATTTTTGAATTTTGGGTGAAAAACGTCCGGGCCAGGATTCGAACCAGGGATGTATTGGCTGAAGCCGCCAATGCTCTACCAACTGAGCTCATATTCAACATATATTAAGACTAAGCTCATATTCAACATATCATAGTCTCATATTCAACAATATCAACTGAGCTGTATTCTCCGAAAATTTTTTATTTGGGCCTGTATTGTCTTGGGATGTAAATTGAGCCAGTCTCTGGTGCCTTTTTGCTTTAACAAGTGAGGGAGTTTTAGACGTCTTTTAATGTGATAACGCTTGGGCGTCCAACGCGATGGCTTCTGCAGAGGGTTTCACCGTCATTCATATACTATGTACAATTAGTAACAACGATATATTCCGAACAATCCATGAGACTTGCAGCTTTAAAGTTACTCGTTCTAAGTCGTAAGACGACTGAATTCTGCCCTCTATCAAAGTAGCTTAGATCAGCAGCCTTTTCTCTCAGAAGTACTCATAAGCTCAAAAATTATTTCTGAGATCCCTAGCAGCATTTAAATACCATTCTCACCGGATAATGTGCCTTGCATATCATCCAGGCAAGTTCATTGCAAAATGAGAAGGCGGTCAAAATATTTTGGTTCTTGAGTATCTGATTTAAAAAGAAATTTAAGGTGTATTTATAGTATGATTAAAGAATGTGATATTTTGTTTTTAGTCGCTAATTAGTGGGAAGTTTCAAACATACTCTTTTGTGGAAATTTTTATGAAAGCTTTTATGTAAATTTCGAGCGTAAAGAAAATGATTAATTTCATAGTACGAAAAAAATGAAAATAATTTTTTATTTCATCTTTTTTATCCCAGTCCAATATGGTAATTAGAATAACCTTACTGTAACCTCCTAATATGCAATATATTCCGTAATCGAATTAGGCATTTTTAAGGAGATATTACTGAAAATGAAATTGGATTTGGAATGCATAGCATCCAACTTAAATACTTTTCAAAAGTCAAAATAAGCGCATTTTTAATTTTTAAATAAAATAAAAAAATATCCAACACTTCCTTATATAAACGCAGCACACATTTTATTAAATAAATTTTACCTTTTTTACATGTTTATATCACTTTAAAAAGGAGTAGAATTTAACATTTGCGGCAGTTTTGCCTTTTCAAAAATCGTTTAAAAAATTCATAAAGTAAACTAAAGAAAAATTTCTGTAAAACTTGCTAAATTACAAATTGTACAGTAGTATGGCTTCCAACCCATATGGGTTTTTAAAATGTCAAATAAACACATTTTCATTTTTAATAAAATTAATATGTGTACAACACTTCATTGAATAAACTCACCACACATTTTGCTAAATAATTTTTCTTTTGATCAAAACATATTTCTACAGGGCTCCCAAATGGTCCACGAACTGAACATCAGTATTTTTTAACAGAAAATTTCATGATAGGTTTGAGCTAGAATCAACTTCCAAAGGTGGTTTCTTGACAATTTGCAAGAAAAATCTAAAAAGAAAATTTCCCTAAAAATATTCTGATGTTCAGTTCGCGGACCATTTGGGAGCCCTGTTTCTATGATTTTAAAAAGCGTAGAAATTAGCATCTATTGCAATGATGTTTTTTCGAAAATTGTTTCAAGGAACATATCTAAATGTAAACTAATAAAAACTTTCAGAAAAGCTGCTAAATTGAAATTTCATAATTGTAAGGCTGCAACTTGCAGTTTTTTTTAAGTCAAATAAACACAAGATAATTTTAGAATAGAGGAAAACAGGACTTGTATGGACCCCGCTATTTTCTAAGCGGCATATCAGTATTTTTTTAATAGAAAAGCTTAAGCGAACAAAATTTATCTTATTTTAGGAGAGATTTTCCATGAAAAAAAAAATACTGGTACAGAAGATTTCCCTGGTCTTGAAACTCCAGACCAGTACAAATCCTGTAAAATATATACCATACTTCATTAAATAAACGCAGAAAACTTTTTACTAAATAATTTTTCTTTTGTTAAAAAAATGTTTATGTGATTTTAAAAAACGTAGAAGTTAACAGTTATGCTAGTTCTACTTTTTCTAAAATCGTTTCAAAAAAACATACGTAAACGTAAAATAAACAAAACTTGTACCATTTCAAATTGTATATTTGTATGGCTGCAAACTTATATGCTATTTTTAAAAGTCAAATAAACCCATTCTAATTTTTAAATAAAACAAAAATTTGTAAAGCACTTCATTAAACAAACGCAGCACACGTTTTATTATTTTTTTCCCTTTGTTCAAAACATGTTTATAGGATTTAGAAAAGCGTAGAAGTTAGCAGCTATGATAATGCTGTCTTTTCTAAAATCGTTTCAAGTAACATGCTTAAATATAACTAAGCAAAAACTCCCGCAAAACTTGCTAAATTTCAGATTGTATAGTTTTCAGTAATCTGAAATTTTATTTATTTAAGTAATTCAAATCTAGATATTTAGTAACTAATTGATCTCTTAATTAAAACGTTTGAAAATCGAAGGCTTTTTTCTGTCTGTGTGTATTTTCAAACTCGAAAAGAAATTTTCCTTAAATATTTCCATTTTATAAACGAAGTGATATTGTTACCACTAACGTTTGGACATGAATATTTAAAACAGATACAATAATAGTTTGAATGAGGCTAAAAACTCTTTAAACAATTAAGTGATCAATATTTTTGAACAAAAACTTTCAAATAATGTCTATTTTTCTTTTCATGTCTTTTATAGAATTTTTAATCTTTCATCCCCTGTTTTTCAACACAGATATTTATGCCTAATTGAATTGAAAAAATGCTCGGATTAAATATTGCAAATATTGAAAAAAAATTACTGGTGAGAATAATAAATCATGATTGGAATATTGATATCCGTGTGGTAGGGGCAAACCATGATTTGCATAAACACGTTGCTCGTACCAGTGTTGCCAGTGGGCTACTTTTTTAAAATTCAAATTTCTTGATTCACACCACTTTTTTGAAGCTGTAAGTTACCTTTTGTTTTCGCCTTAATAATCATGCTATTGAATAAGACACATTTAATTATTTGTAAAAAGTGGCGCCAATCAAGAATCTGAATTTTAAAAATGTAGCCCATCTGGCAACACTGGCTCGTACCAATCACGGAAGCTGTTAACCGTTTGAGGGGCAAGGCATTCGTATTCTTAAAATGCTGAAATAATCGATCGACAAAAGAATTTTAAGAGAAATTTATTTCAAAATAAAAAGTTCTTCTTCTAAATTATAAAATTACATTTTTCATTTCAGAATTCTGGTGTTAATGTAGCATTTCGCAATTAACATTAGATGGGATATATTTTATCGCACCGTCCTTCAAGTGGTTAAACTAAAATACTATTTTACTTCTATTCTTTATGCATAATTAACAATACTTTGAATTAAGCAGTTTATTGTGTTAATTTTTTATATGTTTAGAAACTACAAATGTTCAAAATGTTAGAAGCCACAAAATTTAATGCATATTGTAACAATCTTATGCGAGGTCAAATTCATTTTATTAAAAAAAATTCACTGAATATTAGAAAAAAATGTTATCGCTTTTAAATTTTCATTTTTCATGGCTTATATAAACATATAATGTAAATCTCGAGATGGAAATGATAATTTGACCTTTATTTATTAACAGAGGCTTAACAAATGCTTTATCAAAAATTCAATCTCAAGGCTATAAATTTAAGAGCTTTATTTAATCACGCTACATACTCATTCAAAATAACTGTTTTCAATTAATTTTTTATCGTTAAGTGCTTTATTTTTAGCATCCTGGGAAAAAGTGTTCGCTGTATTTAAAATTCATCTAAATGCGCCAATAATTACGTAAAATGTGTTGAAAATTTCTGAGCTTTATGAAACTTTCAAATCAATGTTCAAAATCACTCATTCAGAGCAAAACAAGTTTTTTAAGTCAAAAAATTCATTTGTTCACGCAATATGAAAAGTGAATTATTTTCAAAATGCTACTATAATTCTTTAGGATTTTATGATAAACATATAGATTTCTAAAAGGTTTTACAGAATTAATTTTTACACATCATTGCTTTTTATATACCTCTATAAAAGTTTGTATTTTAGTTTCATTTTCTAACTGTAACTATAGATATGCTCAAAGTGATATTTTTGGTACACATTCACATCCTGGTGTTTTTATCCAACCAAATTGATATTGCTTTTAAAAAATGAGAAATCTACATTTTTATTAGATCCTCTAATTCTTTTATTTATAGTTATTATATTATAGAAGTTTATAATCAACATATAAATTAAAACAAAATATATGACTGCGGTAGGATAAAAATATATTTGAACATTTAATTTCAAAATATAAGATGACTTTTCAGAGTGAAAAATGGAAATAAGTAAATGTTAGTTAATGATTTACAACACCTGGAACAAAATAACATTGTACGAGGACAAAGTAATGCAGCATTAAATCCATAAAAAACCCATACTAATTTTACAGTTATGATTCAAAGTCTTACTTTTACATAAAAGTTTTTACAAACTTTGAGAGAAGTCATTGTGGCAGCTGATTTTATTGATTTATGACTGCCTGTATCTTTAAAAAATCTTTTGCGTTAGTTCCGTTTAAGCATATATACAAAGAAGCCTATTGAATGAAATACAATTTAAATATATTTTTAACAGTGTCCAGTCGAACAAAAAAATCACATTATTTAGTTTAAACGTATTCTAAATTTCAGTGGTAGTAGCGTCCTATATTTTTTAAATTATTCACCAACCCAATTTCCAAAATAAAATTTTCGTGGTAGCTTGTCATTGCAAATGTTAAGGGGGCTCAGGGGTCGAAAACTTTTCAAAAAATCGATTTTTTATAATCTAGTTTTATTATTCAATTAATTCTGAGCTCAATACAAAAAACCGCATAAAAATATTTGCATTTTTAACGTAGTTATAAGCATTTATGTATCAACACTTTCATAGCCGCACCCATATAATTTCAACTTTAAGTCGCGTTTTCTCAAAACTTGATTTTTGACGACTAACACCAAGATTTAAAATAAACTATTTGATGGAATGGCTTAATTTTTTTTGTATGCATATACATATAGAATGAATTAATATAGTTTAGATAGTTTAATATTTTGAGTATTTTTAATGAAAAGAAGGTTGTTTTTTTTAGGAGTTTTTTAAATTATCAAAGTTGAGAGTTTTTTTAATAATGTTGTTTTTGAATGATAGTTATATCCTTAATTCATTCTATAGAGTAAAGTTTCCGGATTATTTTAAAGCAAAAATTAGGTTCTTATGTCAATTCAACGTTAAGATATCTTGGTGTTGGTGATATAACACATAATTTTTTTTTAATTGTGTTACCAGAGCTGCCAACTTCTACGCCTTTTTAAATGAGAAAAACGCGTTTCTAACCAAAAATTTTATTAAATAATATACGTTCTGTATTTATTTCATGATTTGTAGTACTGCGAACTCTGTTACATTGTTAAATGAAATTTCTGGTTCGAGTGGGTTTGTTTGGCTGTAAAAAGGCGTAGAAGTTGGCAGCCATGTGTTACATAAATTTTGCTATATTTCTTATTATATTACATTGAAGTACTTCATTTTACAATTTTATAAGACTAAAAACATACCTTTAAAAATCAGAAAGTTTAAATTAATTACATTGAATACTTCTGTTTTTGTATGGACTCGAAGCGAGAGCTCTGTTTTCATGTTTTTCCGTATCGTTCAACCCCTGAGTCAAGGTTAAGGGATCCTGTACCTTTTAAATGCAGCAAAAATCAACCAAAACTTTCAAAATCTGAATTAGGTGTATCTTCAAAAGCAACTTATTTATAATTATGAAATTTTAAATATCGATCAACGAAGCTGTAATTCTTAACCTACTAACTAACTAGTTTTTTTAAGAGTTTGTTTATTTTTTAAATTAAAATACCTACCTTTATACAATTTTATATAGATAATAAGCACTTCTGTATTTTCTCAATTATCTAATCTTAGGTCAAAATTGTTTCATTAACGAAATAAAAAATATTCCTGTAAAGAAAAATCAAAATTTTTAATTTTTTAATGAAAAAAAATTGGCGCAACTAAAAATCTTATCCCTGTAATTCTTAAAAGTAGATCATTTTAAGACATATGTGTTTATTATTTATATCAAATTTTAAAACAATCCATCCATATTTTCTCAAGATATCATGCGTGCAGAGACTTATGGGTTTAAAAACAATCCGGAAAGTGCACGTCAAGCGTGGCAAATGAGAGGCGTCCGTAAAGCAACGTAGTTTAAAAAATATTCAGATCTTTGTTAATCGTATGCAATACATCGGATACAGCATAGTAGCCGAAATCTTTTGTGTGCCTGTTAATACTATCCGCTTTCTTTTATACAGAATGCAACTTGTAGAAAAATCTCAGCAACGTATATCAATAATATAAAAGGGGAAATAGTTTAATGTAATTGAAACGTGCCCCAAACAATGTTTCCCTACATTTTAATAACAAATATTCCATGCACTGCATATTGTACAAAATGTATATTTTAGCATATATTTCATAGATCCATATCTATATTATTAGGTTCGAAAGAGTGTAACATCATTAAAATGCGCTTGAAACTATTTTTTCCCATTCGCCGTAGTGTAATAGCATACTTTTAATTGCCCCTGTCATTAAATTATCCATCCGGTTTTCATAAAATTTGAAATATCTCGACAAAATTATACAAAATTTATATATTTTAAATTTCAAACTATTCGGTTGGGTAGTTTTTGCTCAGTTATATGCGGATAGACAGATGGACAGGCAGATAGACGGACGGACTGAATGAGAATTATAGTTGTTACTACTTGCATAATAACAAATGCTGCTAAAAAGGGGCTATTTTAATTCAACAAAGCACAAATTCCGTAAAAGACTAGGGAGTTTATAATATTAGTATATAATAGTAGTTTTAACATAGCACAATCAGTTTAATCAATGAACAGTTTTTAATGTTTATGCATGGAAAGGCTATGATGTTAGACAAACTGAAATTTTAATTTTTTGTGGCTTTAAATAGCATTTAAATGAATGGTACAAAACCCTTTGATAAATATACACTGGTGTCCAAAATTTAAGCATAATTGGTAATTAAGTAATTATTTTTAAGTAATGAAAGAAATATGAATCGGAATGTGCTGTAACTCCAGGGGTATAAACAAAATAGTACGCGTCACATATTTTCGCGAAGAGTTTTCCCCGAAATCGAACAGGGGACCGTCAACAAATTGAAAAAGAACGAAGATCTTTTGGATAACCCTGTCAAAGCTAATGTAGCAAAAGCGTTCAAACTGCACATTATGATTAATTGGCTTATTGTAATGTACTGTGTTAATTTTTACAAGGATAGCATGTATACTCGTAGAGAAATTAAGGTTTTTATAAAAACAGTCCTAAGTTTTTTGCTTATAATTTGCAGAGTTCTTAATATAAAATAGTGTTCTTTTTTGAAAAAATGACAAATATCATTGTACACAATACCCTGTCATCAGAATTAAAAAATAATAAAAATTTTATGACAAATGAGCAGGTTTACTAAATAATTTTTTACTGCGCATGCGTGAACGCTATTAAAATTTCATTTGCATATTATGTTAGTTAAATGTATAGAGCAACTTTTGTGAAAGTCTCAAAAACATAGCTTAAAAATTCTGAAAATTATCGTTGATAGAATCAACTCAAAATCCTTTATTCCCTAAATGAAGAAAAAGATGAGGGGCTGTATCCATATTCCATTGTTTAGTGCCTACACAATATTGCACGTACAACTATATTTAGGTAAAACCCCTGATTTTTTTGCTTCCTTTAGGAATAACGGATTTTGAGTTGATTCTATAGGCTCCCATTTTCAGAATTTTCAAGCTATGTTTTTGAAACTTTTACAGAAGTTGCTCTATACATTTAGCTAACACAATATGCAAATGACATTTTGATATCTTTGACGCATGTGCAATGAAAAATTATTTACTAAACATACTCATTTTTCATACAATTTTTATTATTTTTGAATTCTGATGACAGGGTATTATGTACAATGATGTTTGTCATATTTTCAGAAAAGAACATTATTTTATAATAAGAACTCTGCAAATTATAAGCAAAAAACTTGGAAAAATTTAGGACTGTTTTTATAAAAACCTTAATTTCTCTACGAGTATACATGCTATCCTTGTAAAAATTAACACAGTACATTACAATAAGCAAATTAATCATAATGTGCAGTTTGAACGCTTTTGCTACATTAGTTTTGACAGGGTTATCCAAAAGATCTTCGTTCTTTTTCAATTTGTTGACGGTCCCCTGTTCGATTTCGGGGAAAACTCTTAGCGAAAATATGTGACGCGTACTATTTTATTTTCACACCTGGAGTTTCAAAATTCCGATTCATATTTCTTTCATTACTTAAAAATAATTACTTAATTACCAATTATGCTTAAATTTTTGACACCAGTGTACTACGAAGATAATAATTTGGATATAGTGCATCTATGTATTTGAGGACTATTATATGTACACATTCGGTTATTGACTTCTCTTGACTAGTTCATTACAAAAATAGCAAAATCAGGTGGCGGGACTGACACAACATTTTCCAGCCGTAAAAATTCGAATCGTACACACAGCAAACAATATTTCTGAAGATTCAGAAAAACTTATTAAATTACTTATTCATGGCTGGCTGTCATTTCTCCAATTTTAAGACTGTGCGCCTCACACACCAGTTAAGAAAACAGAAACTTATTACTGATAGCATATAAATAAGTATTTCATTGCTATATTAACACATAAATATTATTTTCCTTTTTTTAGCTACGAGGTTTCATAAATCCTTTAAAAAATTTAATATTTAAATTATTGTAATTAATTAAGGAAAAAATACAACCTGTTTTTATCCTCCGAACATTTACAATGTACTCTAACAGGGATAAAAAAAATGAATATTATAATCTCTTCCACTTGATGAAATATACATAAACTTTTTTTTTCAAAACACATAATTTGATTGCTATTTAAGTATATTATAGAGCACTAAACTAAAACAAAATTAACATAAATGTATGACACTTGCATGATCTAATAGAAAAATTTGTGCAAATTTTACATTTGTTTCAATTTATTGTTTAGAAAATATCAAAGATTTTTCAAGTCTGAATTTGGTAAAATCTAAATTTTTGATTCTAAGCAATTCATTATATTTAAGACTAAAAATATTATTTTTTGTAAAGGTATTTAATTTTTTTCTCCCACATACAAAGTATGAGAAAAATAAAAAATGCTTTCGCAATCAATGTTTGTCAAAATTATGTGGAATAATCTTTACACCGTATGTCAAATTACACCAAGGCAAACATTTATCACGGTGTTAGATTTTATTTTGAATATCATATAATAGTTTATATCCAAACCTATGCATTGAATGAGTATGAATACGTGTTTTGTTATCGATATTTCAAGCATATATAGGTAATTTTTATCCAAACTAAACCAGGTATTACACTTGTCTTTTTACAGTTCGTCACATGTGGCATGAGTTTGACGATGGTGTAACGTCTGGTGATGATGCACCATAATATACCTCAGACTACCCTGAACCAAATTTTCAGCCTTGTACGTGCTATAGAATTTCCTCGTCATCACACACAGGTACACATGCACATAGAATGAAGTTTTCTTTTATTAGTATAGTTTTCGATTATAAATTCCCACAGTTTCATTCATTTATTTTCTGATTTTCATAAAAATATCTTTAAAATTTTAAGAAATATATTAGCAATAAAATCAATTATCGAAATTTAAAATTTCGATAGATAAACAACAAATACTTTCAACTCGTTTTTCTTAGACTCTTTTTAATAAAATTTTTTCGGGTAACAGCTGCAACGGGTAACTCGTTATTAAGCTGCAAAAAGGGAAATAGTGCGGCGTATTTTAACGAGTGTGTTGGAATCCTATGTCGATCATAAATAGCTAGTGAATCGACGCCGATCTCACGATGGGAAACTTCCGCTCTTAATGATTTCACAGTGTTTTTGCCTGCAGGTGTTCCTCGGCTTCTACTATTTTCAATGACTTTACTTTATTAATTTTTCAGGAATTTCGGAAATGGCGTTAGTTTAGTTTTATTTCGCGTCCAAACATTCGAAATAAATAGATTTTTTATTTATTTATTTATTTATTTATTTTTTTTAGACAATAAACGTTATTTTCAGACACACTGAAAACATAATATTTACTCATCAAGAGTGTAAGAAAGATATGTTTTCAGCGAGGTTCAAATGTAAAATTCCTCGTTTTTATATCTATCTGCGAATTATCGTCTTATTTATCCGAAAATGTCTGTCATTAAATCAAGAAAATATTTCTATAAAGAAATAGTGGTAATACTCTTCTACAATCTAAAGCTTCGACAGCCCTGAGCTATCTGTACTGATAGCTCAAAACTAATTATTTTCTCTAGTTTTGATTTTATCAGGAATCTTTTATCTACACTGTTAAAGCTACTCTCTTAAAACGAAAGAGTGGATTTGGCTGCTCAAGAAAGAGTTCTAATTTATTGGATCGTAAATGAGTTGATTTTTAACCGATTCAGTCATCTTGGTTTGATTTTTTCTCTTTCTAATTTACTCATACAGCTTTAAAACTAAACAACTCAACTCAATAATGAAACAGCTCTTTTCCGGCGCTGATTTTCGCCGCTGACTCGTCACGTGACCTTGCAAGATAAGATGGAGACTTCCGGCGTTCGCTAAACAATTTGCTGAAAATGCCTTTTTTACGAAGTAAGTAAGTTTTATATAAGTATTTTATTTTAATTATGCTTTCTTTTAATAACTTTCCCTTCTCTTTTTAACAGACTAAAATTCATAACAGTATCATACCTTGAAATTAAAATGTCGTGTCACACGGTAATATTGAGGATGTGTTTAGTGCATTTCTATATTAATAATTGGTGTTACAGTGCTGCTACAAAACTTTCGTGCTTTAATAAAATAAATTACTATATTTAATCAGAGTAAAAATTATTAATGGAATGTAAATATCTCGTTATTTAATTGCCTTGTATTAAAGTTTTGTAATTATTATATCTTTATTCATAGAAATTTATCAAAACATTGTATTTACGTCTTGTTTGCAGTGTCTTAGTAAAAACGTGCTCCGGATTACATTATACACATTTCTAAGATTTTTTTTTTCCATTCTTAATGTTAAACTTGTGTTACTGTTTTGTTTGGCAATGTTTCATACTGTTATTGGGCAAAATTATTGCATGCATGGTCTGTATTATAATAATCTGCTTAATATTTATAAGTTGTTACATAATGCATGCAGAAATAATAGTTTTCTTGTGCCTGCTTCCCAGGTAGCTTTAAATCTAAATGAGAATTTATAAATAAAACGAAAACAGTGGACAAAAGTTTGCCTTTCTATACTGGTAAATGCAAGTATTATTTCCTAAATATTATGCAACGATACCAAAAAGCAAATCCTCTTTCTCTTTAGAAAATACCTTGTAATATCATCCCTTTCCCTTAACATTTTTTATGCATAGCCCAGTGGTAGAATTGATTTTAAAAAAAGTTACTGGTCCCAAAGACCAGTACGCATGAGAGTTTACTGGTCAGAAAGAGTCATCAGTAACCCGCTACATAAAATTCTATAAAATACTTTTAACCGTCCCCCCCCCCCTCTTCACACACACACTCCTACTAGAATGTAAAATAAACCAAACTTCCTTTGCAGTTATACAAAATTTGTGGCATAATAAAATGGAAAATTACTTATTTTATAAAAAAGTATGTAGTATGTAAACTAAAACTATAAAATTGTGTATTTTATTTCCGATCATTTATTTAACAGATAGTAAGGATTAATGCATTATTTTCTTATAATTATTTTTTCAAGTAATATTTTATGGTTTGTGTTTGGTACGGTTTTCTCAGGCAGGAAAATTTATTTACTTGTCAGAGATGAAGTGGGTGTGCAGTGGTGTAGCTAGGATGGGTGACATCCCGGGACAGATGTAAAAGGTGTCAAGCCCCCCCCCCCCCTCCTCCTCCTCCTTTCCAATCTGTCATATTTTTTCAATCTCAATTCTACATTCTTATAAAAAATAACCTTACCATTCCTTATTTACCTTTTGTCCTTCTGCATAAAAAAACCGCAGAAGTGAATCATCACTCAACCCATAGTCTGCACAAGTCAATGCCGTGTCTATACGTAGAAGAAAATTCTTTCTTTTAAAGTTTGCTTTTGTTACCCACTCGTTGACTAGGTTGGTTTTTGTTCCCTGGTGCATATCTTATTTAGACACACCATTCTGTATAAAACTTCACTTTAGCAAAGAAAAGAAAACTAGCTGTATTGCATCATGAGCTAAAAATCTCATTTTATTTCCTAATTAGTCTCCAAAATTTTATAAAATTGTATTTTTTTATTTGCAAATAAGGATTTGGTGTCACCCTTTAGAGGATGACACCCAGGTAATTTCCCTAATCAAGAAGAATTTCTTTTACCGCTTGACTAAAATCTTAAAGATCAATGAGTTATGTGTCTCTATATTCAAAATCACCATGCATCTTATGACAGATTACTTAAATAATTTGCTTTTTTAAAAAATATTTTATACTAAATATTATCAAATGTTTTTAATCTATTTTAAGTTTGATAAATTCACATGTTTAAGCTTTTTCTTTAGAACAATAGGTATGTTCATCAGCACAATTTTAAACCTATCAATACAAACGCAGGAATAGTGTTAAAAATAGAAATTATTTATATCCAATAATTTGAAACATTTAAATTAAATATAAAAAGAGAGAATGTCATTATGTTTTTATTAAAAAAAAACAATTTTTGAAGGAAAAAAACAGTTGGTTTAAACTAGGGGTGCACAATCTTTTCAAGAAAAGGGCCACTTACAAATATGCCTCGGTGGTCGAGGACAATGCAGAGATAATTCAGTTTCGAGGAAGTGATCTATGGCCTATAATCCGATAAAAAATATAGTTTCAGAGGGGAGTAGGAAGGACTTAATTTTGCTTACCCAATCAAGAATTCCAATTCAGTTATTAAGGATATATCAAGAGTTTTTACATTTGTATATATATAGCACATGCAGCAAGGAATATTTTCAGATGTAATAATTTCCCTTAACTTTATTGAGGAAAGTACATTATTTTGTTAATTAAAAATGCTAAAAAACAAATATAAGTGACTGGTGCCAATAAAAAAAAAAAAGTAAACTTAATGAAAGTGGAAGAGATAAGAAAACAATCAACAAGATTTTTTCTGTGCCTGATCAATGAAATTCCAGATTTTTTTTGTGCTTTATCAACAAAAATTTCAATTTTTTTCCAGTTGTAAATTGATGAAACTCGCGGGCCACAGGTTGTGCATCCTTATTTTAGTTTAATACTTATTTTAATATTTTATTATATTGTAAGCCCTTATAATAGTTTAGATTTCCTTGTTAGTTACATTCAAATTACTGTTTAAAAAATGTAAAGGAAATAATGACCAGAAATCCGCAAAATTCTAAAATCTGCAAAACCTCTGGTCCCAAGCTGTGCGGATTTGAGGAAGTCTACTGTAATAGCAGTATTACTAGCAAAGTGCCAAATTTTGACCTACTTGTGATATCCTTAAATTTGGCAGCAAAAATAATTTGCCACATATAAAAACAATTTAGTGAAATTTTCTATCTTTTAATGCATTTTTTAAAAATGTACAGTATTGTGCATGTTATATTAATAAAACATGCCTTATTAGGTAGATTTCGTATGAAATACTACCTATTGCATTGTCTCCCATGTTGGAATTTCTGAAAAAATTTTGCGGATCTACACGAATCATGACTCCTAGACCCCAAAACTACCATCAGTAAAAAAGTTTATATATCTATCTATCTATCTATCTATCTATCTATCTATCTATCTATCTATCTATCTATCTATCTATCGGTGTATATCACTTTCTTCTAGACACGATAACTTCCATAATTATGCTCAGATCTTCATCAAACTTTTACATAAAATCAAGGGGCATAAAATCTCGGTTAAGTTCGTTAATGGGCAAAATCGGACCAAGGGGGTGGAAGTTAGGAGGGTTTTTGTGAAAACAGAAAAAACGCGATAACTTTTTAATTAAAATAGATATCGAATCGGTTTAAAGTTTATATTACTTCTAAAAAATGAGGAAAAAGTTTATGCGTGACAGATTTTTGATAAAGTTAAAAATGGGCTCAAGGGGCGAAAAAAACTTGGTTTTTGGGAGAAAAAAATTCATAACTTCGTCAATTCTCAAGATATCAAATCCAACCAAATTTTATATAAATGTACTCAATATTATCTAAAACTTTTGTATTTACAAGTTTTTGATAGGACCAATTTTTACCGATGAAAAAAATTAAAAACGAAAAGAAAAAGGGGGGAGGAAAAAGAAAAAAACCCATAACTTACTCAATTCTTAAGCAATTAAATCTAATTAAATTTATTTTACATCTTCACAATAATATCTACAACTTTTATATTGACAAGTTTTTCATAGAACCAATTCTTATAGCAAAAATAAATTAAACAAAAATAGGAGATATAGAAAAAACCTCAAATCCAGACTGCTTATATTCTGACTCATTTTAAAATTCATTTTTGATTTTAAACGCATCCAAATGACAGATCCTCTTATTTAGCAACTATATAATGCGACTTATTGGCCAATTTTTTGATAAAGGCAGAATATATTTTTAAAAAGGCTGCCAAAAAAGGTATTTTGAACAGATTTCCCGAAGTTTTCATCATTAAAAAATTCATTAAATATAACAAATTGCGTTTTTCATGAGTCATTTTTAAATTCATTTTTGTTCTCAAACCCATCCAATTTACAGGTCCTATTATTTAGGAACTATATAACTTGACGTATTGGCCAGTTTTTTGATAAAGGCAGAATATATTTTTTAAAAGGCTGCCAAAAAGGGTATTTTGAACAGAATTTCACGAAGTTATCGTGATTAAAATTTGAGGAAATTTAAGAAATTGCGTTTTTACCGAGTCATTTTTAAATCTTTTTTTGTTCTCAAACACATCCAATTTACAGGTTCTCCTATTTAGGAACTATATAATGTGACGGAGTGGCCAGTTTTTTGATAAAGGCAGAATATATTTCAAAAAAGGCTGCCAAAATGGGCACTTCGCATAAAATTTACCAAAGCGAGATGATTAATGAACTGTGGGTATTCAAATAACAAATTGGTTAGTTTATGACTCATTTTTAAATCCAATTTTGCTCTGACACGCATTCAATTGACAGTTTTTTGTTACTTAGTAACTATATAATATGCGTATTCGTCGATTTTTTGATAAAGGGTGAATATATATATATTAAAAACTGTCAAAGTAAGCACTTCGCAAAAAAATTTCCCAAAGCGATCATGATAAAAGAATAGAGGTTGTATTCAAATAACAAATTGTTTATTTTATGACTCATTTTTTAATTCAATTTTGCTCTCAAACGCATTCAATTGACAGTTATTTGTTATTTAGGAACTGTGTAATGTGCTGTATTGGTCAGATTTTTGATAAAGGCTAAATATATATTTAAAAAAATCTGTCAAAGTGGGCACTTCGCAGAAAATTTCTCAAAGCAATCTTGATTAAAGAATTGTGGATGTATTAAAATAATAAATTGGTTATTTTATGACTCATTTTTAAATTCAATTTTGCTGTCAAACGAATTTAATTAACAGTTTTTTGTTATTTAGGAACTATATAATGAGCATATTGGTCAATTTTTTAAATAAAGTAAGAATATAATTCAAAATATATTGCCAAAATGAGCATTTAAGTAAAGATAGGCATTTTTTTTTCTTTTTGAGATGAAAACTTTTCGAAATCTACCTCCGCCTATAGGCCATGCCGAAAGGGATTTTTTTTTTCATTTATATTTAATAATAATAATCTTGTTTATGTAAGTCTGTAATGTTTCAAACGATTTTTAACCGGCTTCCTGGTATGTTAGAATCATAAAAGTTGTACATAATGTTTTTGATGACAATATAGCATTAATACAGTTGCAATTTTTAAATTTAATTCATTTTCATTCAGTTAACTCAATATTAGGTGTCACCCCCACAATTCATTGTGGTGTGTCATCGCTTTATTCTTGTGGCCTATAATCTGATAAAATATATGAATTAGAGGACCCTTGGGGGGAGGAGATTAACCCTTTAAATTTACTTACCCAGTCAAAATATCAAATTCAGTTGGTAAAGATATATCAGCAATTTTTACATTTGTATATATAACATATAAAGCTAAGATTATTTTCAAGATGTAATAATATGCCTTGATTTTATTCACGAGAATAAATTTTGTTTTATTAGCAATGCCAAAAACAAGCTTCTTTGAAGGTTTAAAGGGAGGGGGGGTGAGATCTCTAGCAACCAGGCTGTAGTTTCAATTTATCCACAAAAGGTCGCCATGACTAGAACTCACAACCAACTACATCTTGTCGATACTCTACTGAAAGCAAAGAGTAGCTGAAGAAAATCCATCAGATGTACAGAACTTACGACTAAAATGAACAAAGGAACGAAAAACTGACCAACCATCAATTTGATCTTCTGCTTATAGGCTGGATCAAGTCTTCCGGAGAGGTCTAATCAATCAGGATGTCGGACTCAGTCAGGGGTGCCCAGAGAGGGGTTTGATGACGCAAGATGCGTCCTATAACTTAGTTTGGGGGGGGGGGGGGGGGGTAATTTGAGAAAAAGTACATTTTTGGGGGGAGGGGATTTTAAATTCTTAATATTTCTTGTTTTTACTGTTAAAAAAATATCTTGATTTTTAATATCACTTTTAATTTTTTTCAACATTTAATTTCCAGAAAAGTCCCTGTATTTTCTTTCTTTAAATTCTAGATAAGGGCAATAAGAACTCATTCTGCTATACTCAACTCGCTATCTTTGTAAATCTTGATTCTTAAATTTCACTTTTAAATTTTTTCAACATTGAATTTCCAGAAATGTTTCTGTATTTTTTTTCTTTAAATTCTAGATAAGGGCAATAAGAACTCATTTCATTATGCTTAACTCACTATCTTTTGATGGTGCAGTAAGTTATAAATAAAATATATTTTACAATTGATATTCTGTTTAGGAGGGGAGGGTCAATGTTAATGTATGAAGATTTTTTTGGGGTGGGGGGGGGTGGTCACCACTGGAGTCAGTAACCCTCTTAGTGAGATCATCAGCTTGTTCATTTAAGGGGATCCCCCGGTGTCCCAGAACCCAGCACAGATGAATTTTAGGGGAGAGACCCGCAATGCCCCGATCTTATGCAACCAAATTTAAAAAAAAATTCTTCCGATTGTGGAGATTACTGCACCTTTTAGTTCACTAAAGTGGAAGGTTCATTGTGGGGTTAGATCTAGCAGTGTTGAACATAGCCTTCGAGTTTTGGACCAGAGTGAGGAAAGAGTTAAAGTTTATCTCCATCAATGAGTGCAGCTTGTTGTTATATCACGGCAGATCAACGGCCAATTATAAAGGGGACGACAAGGAGGAGAGGGGTGGGATTAATAGTGACAGAAATGTCAGTCGGGAAGTGACCGTTGTCAAATAAATCTTCATCCACACGCAGCGTGGATCTTTATAACTAATCTTTTAATTACAAATAATAAATATTTGAAAGTAGTCTGATAAATAAAATATTCTTCTCCTTAGCTATCTAAATAATAAATTTCAAATACTTCTTGAGATTTTTTTTCTTCAATGACAATTTGAAGTCAACATTTTTGGTCATAGATTCAGCAGATAACTAACAGGGGGGGGGGAAGGGAATCACATATTAAAATGCTATAAGTAGCATCCAATCTTTGAAAACTCTCTTATTCGACTTCATATTTTGATTTTAATGCTTAAGATAACCTCCCCAATTAAGATTGGGAATTTCTTTTACAGCTTGAAATCTTATGGATTGTGTTATGTTATTGCGTTAAATAATCTGCAATTTTCAAAAAATTAAGATATTTTCTATTAAATATTGAATATTTTTAATCTATTTTATATTAGATCAATTCACATGTTTGAAGCTTTTTCTAAAGAGAAATAAATATATTCACCAATGCAGACTGATTTTAATCCTATACCCAAAAAATGATCTAAACCTGCTACATACAATGCTTATTGCTGATATAAAGTGTTAAAAATAGAAGTTATTTATATTCAATAATCTGACATACATAAATTATTAAGAAAAAGAGAAAATGTCATTAGATTTCTTCTGATTTTTTTTTTTTTTTTAAGAAAAATACCAGTTGGTTTAAACTAAACCGTTGTTTAAACCAAAAGGAGTAAACAGTTGTTTAAACCATAGTTAAAACCAATTGGTTTAAACCGTGCCAACCCTGTTCTAATTGTTGTAGGTTCTATCTTGTATTATATAAATATGCAAATATATAGAAAACAACTAAAAATCCACAAAAACCTGTATTGGTTGGGTATTTGCCAGCGCTGATACATTTTGAAAGTAGCAACAAAGGTGAATTTTCAACAATATTTTATAATGTTGCTTTAAGAACTTTCATTTTAAATTTGCTTTTAAAATGGTGATTTATTGTATCAGATGTAACACCATGATTTAAACAAGCAGATAAGTGTAATCGCACAGGATTTATTTATTCTATTTCCATTTTATTCATGATTGGCTGAATTTTCAGTAGTGTAATATTTATAAAGCTAAAATTTTTAGTGTATGGTTCATTTTATGTTTAGACTATGGATGGGAAATTTTGTAAAACATTTAATCTGAAAGCTGCAAAATATTTTAATATGTTCATAATCATTCCTTAACATTATATTTATTGCTATTTAACTTAATTTCAATATTTTCTTTTAACACAGGAAGATGGTGATTTCATGGAGGAGTAAAATTCTACTGTGAGTGAGGAGTCAAATTCAACAATCTTATTTAATCTCAATGATTTTCAAGAAAGTGTCTATTTTGCCTAAGATTTTAAAAGTTGGACAAACCAGTGGACAGATTACAACATGCTCTTTATGTATTTAATGTTTAATGCAAATGGACTGTTATATTTATAAAGGTCCTGTTAAAGATGTTATTGAAACTTGTTTATCTGATGTTGGAAAGAATTGTTATCAATTAATGTTAGGTTTATTTTATCCTTGCTAAATAAAATGTTTTTGTTGTTAAATAAAATTAGTTTTTTTTCTTTCTTGCAACATTCTAAATTGCACATTTGGCTCTACTTTTGACATAAACTGCTGCAGTCTTATACTTTTATATTTATTTAAAAGTTAGTTGATTTAAGAAACATTGAACAAAATCAAAAATTAAATCAAAAATTCTTTATTAAGAAGAAGTAAGTTATTCTTGAATATAAATTCAAGTTTTAACAAATGTTTTAAATGATATAAAAAATAATTGCACATGGTCAATAAATCCATTTCTCAGTTATTTCTGCATTTAACTTCATACAATAAAATAATTGTCCATAATCAAAATTTTAGCTATACAAGTTTTTTAATGGCATTCCTCCACATTTCCCAATTGCAATGTGCTGATATAAATGCTATGGGTAACAATTATTTTATCTAAGATTTCAAAACCATTTCAGATTTCAAACTAAACAATTAAAATATTTTTTTAAAATTTAGTCAGTTTAAGAAATATGATTTTGATTGAGATTTAAATCGAGGAATAATTACAACAAGATATCATGGGTTGATGTTTATCCATTTAAAATATTTTCAATTTCAATTATTTAAACCCTGCACTGGCCATGTGTGTGTGTGGGGGGAATACTTTTTTAAATTTAGGTTTTATGTTTTTTAATTCTTTCTTTTTCAAAACTGGGTCTGAAACTCCTATTAATATTAAAAAAAATAATTAACCAAAATTGCAAAAGTAAAAACTAATCCACTTACAGATCATCCTCAAATATTCTATCCCCCCCCCCCCAAAAAAAAAGGTAAACATTTTAAAATCCAAACAAGATATTTGAAAATAACTTCAGCATAGGATTATCTAAACTCTTAAGGGGAACAATCAGCTTCTGCCATTGTGGTACTGAAGTTGAGTCGTTGGGCTGATATCAAGTTTATTTTTTCAATATTTTTTTAGTAAGATGCCTAAGATTGGTTTATTTGATTGAAATCGTAAATTTTTAATAAAAAAATAATTGTTATTTACAATTAAATCAGAAGCTAATGAAAAAATTAAAATTGTATATAAGCATATCTGAAGCTATAAGTATCATTGGAAAGTATGTAAACTTGAAATTGCCCAAGAAAAGAAAGGAAAAATCCCATTAGCACCACAGCATCAGAAGCTGATATTCTGTTTAATGTTGTTCGGGTGCTGTTGTACAGTTATGCAAATTTAGGCAGTTTGCATGAATAAGTGTTTTCAAATTTGCAATTTTGAGATCACCAGTATTTTTTATTTAATGAATATATGTACTTTTAAATTTAACAAAAGAAAATTCTGATGTTAAAAATTTCTGATTTGACAGAATAATAAAAAATTCATGTAAGCTATATTTAATTTTGTATAACGATTCAATTGCCTTTTCCCCTAAATTGACATAGGAAACAGTTTCGTTGAATTAGAAAGAAAAAAATGTTTTTATGATTCATTAGAGAACTTTCAGTCATGTAAATTAGAATGTTTTAAGTCTTGTTAATTAAAGCCTTGAAGAAATATTGGAGAATCTATGTTACAGTTTTCCAATCTCTCTCTCTCTCTATATATATATATATACATATATATATATATATATATATACCCTTGTAATGTCAATAAACAGAAATTTAAATCCGAAATGAGAATTTAATTGCAACACTTGAAAATGTGGCAATAATTCCATGTTATATTGAATTTCATTGATAAAAATTAATAGAGGATTACTGAATTTAGTTTTAAATGATGTGATTTTATTTAGACGATTTAGAAATCGCTTGAAGATTTTTGTAATTTTAAGCAATTTTGCTTTTCTTAAGAGTGAATTTATTCAATTCTACAAATTCAAGGAGTTTTGGATTAACTCTTAAATGAGTTGATTTTATTCATGTATGAATTGGTTACAAATCGCCTAAGTGCTACTGGATTAAATCAAAAATGACAACATTTCACTCCAACTTGAATTGATAACAAATCGCTCAAGTGCTACTGGATTTGCCTTAAATTATTTCACTTCACTCAAATACGAGTTGGCTGCAGCTAACTCAAGTGCTACTCGATTTAATCCTAAAGACTTCATTTCACTCAAGTATGATTTGGTTACAAATTGCTCAAGTGCTACGAGATTCAGTCTTAAATGACTTCATTTCACTCAAGTATGACTTTATTACAAATCACTCAAGTACTACTGGATTTAACCTTTATTGATTTGATTTCACTCAAGTATGAGTAAAATAGAGATCACTCAATCATGAGTTGATTAAAAACAACTCATTCACTTGAGTTGTTTCAGCTCTTCTTGAGAAGGTTCCTTTCAACATGGGAAAAGAGTGGATTTCAGCTCAACTTGAGTTATTTCAGCTTTTTCGTTTTAAGAGAGTAATGGTGACACATTGCACCTTTTAGGGGTGAAAGGCTTGTCTCACTGTTGACCCCCTAAAGGAGCCAGAATGGCACCTTTAATTAGGGTGAAAAGATGGCACCCTTAATCCAGAGTGCCCAATAATAATAAAAAAAAAATTAAAAAATACATAAACCGACTTTTGGCCCACGAAGGTTTCGAACCCACAACGTCTGATTGCAATCTCATACCTCTAACCGCACGACCATCGAGCTCACCTTCTAAGTTTCCCTGAAATGTTCAAATGTCCTGAAACTCAAAAGTTGCTTTATATAAAAAAGCTCGCCAAAAGTTAACCATCCGAAGTTCTAAACGAAATTTGGATAGCGCATAGCGGCGATCGTCATCTTAGGGAGAAATTGCTGTTTTGATCCACCAGTGACGGCGATTTGAAGGGCAGGGTTACACGACACAGAGCATGCGCAAATGACTAAGGGGGTGAAAATCTTCCAACGGTATCTATTGCGCGGCACCCTAATTAGTGTGAATCCCCCAGTGATAGATCAAATGACACCCCAAACACATTTTCAAGCCCGCGGGTGTCAAATGGTAACACCTTTTCTCCCCTGGGAGCAAAATGCAACTTGTTTGTCACCTTTATTTTTAACAGTGTACTTCCCATCCAGTCACCCGCTCTCGTCTCAATAATTTTAAAATCGTAACATTTTAATATTCAGAATCTTCATTATCTTAAAACTTTTTTGAAAAACAGTAACAGAAGAAATCTTAAAAAATTCGAAACGACGAAAATTCAAAATTATATTCAACAATTTTCGATATTTTATCTTAATTTAAAAAAACACATAGGTCATAGTTGATATAGCCTTATCCTGAAATCTATAAAATGTCATAAAATATACATTGAAGCTTTATTAATAATGCTCAATCCTTCGTCTTTAATTTTTTTTATTTACATAATACGTTAAAAGGAAACACCTTTAAATAAATAGTAGAAAAATGAATCCAAAAAGCTTACGCGAATTATAATCCTAGATGAAATTAATCTTTCTCGATCAAAAGCCTTCCTCACTGATAGCATTGTTAAAAGAGCAAGATCAGATTAGTGAATTAAGTTCTTTTTAATAATCCCAGCATAAACAATCTCGCGGAGCGTTAAATACCGATTAATGGGACTTTTTAATCTGTTTTCGGGATATTCCGAGCTAAAAGAATAATTTAAATCTCTGATTTCTCCGTATCTTGATCATCATAAGCCATCTCATAGGGTGGCCTTTTGGACCTAACGGAGAAAACGTGATCGCCCTATCTTCGTGAAAGGAGTTGATGAACTAGGTCACGATCATCTTCAATTTGGGGACCAAACACAAAGTATGAAGAATTTCTCTTTACAGATTACATAGTAGAAAATGGAATGAAGGATTTTTTAGCAAGTTCTTAAAATGAATATGATATACAGGGAGTTTGCAATGTCTCTTCATTATTGTGAAAATTTAAGAAATCGAAAAAAAAAATATGCGGTTTCTTGTGAAAATGCATAAGGCATTAAAGTTGAAAATTAATATGTAAATTACCGTTGCATAAATTTTCTGTTAACAGGTAAAATGTTGACTTAAATTTAATACTGTTTCTGAAATTTCTTGCAACTTCTGATATCCGGGGGAGGTGCATAAATGACGTTTTCGAAAAGCAAGTAATCTGTAATCTCGTCGAATTTTTAAATCTTTAATATTATTTTTCTCATTTCATACTTCTTCTTAAAAAAAAAAAAAAAAAAAAAAAAAAAAAAATGCATTGACAAATTTGTAACACCTGCATTTTTATATATTAAGACTACATTGTTAAAAATTTCTGTAAAAATACAAAAAAATGACACTCTCAGTAAATTTACATTAGTTCTAGGTTAAATGCTTTCGATTGATTTTCTTGGTCATTACTTTACACACATTTCCCTTATTTTATATCTAATTTCCTGTAGGTATTTCGAGGTCTTTAGTTAAAGATCATTTTATAATTTTTAAATTTTGTAATGAAAAAAAATACACTTTTAAAATTCTTTTGCAATATTATTAGAAATATTAAAAAAGAAAATTTATTTTAAAAACTGTTTTTTTATTTTTGTTGTTTGTTTGTTTTTTTAAACTTAGAATAATTAAGAAAGGGAAAAATCATCTCATCGGCGTTAGTGGGAATTTTCCCTGCTGAATCATAGAAGACATACTTTGTACTTAACAGCGTTTAGTTGAGTCAGTACAGCGTTCTTCTATAGTCAAGAGGTCTCGGGCTGCAACCCCAGTACAGCTAGAAACACACTGTGTTAGAGTTTAATGATGCAGCAGTTCAAATTTACTCGGAAAATTTTAATTCTTTAAAGCTCATTGAAGATTGAGTGATTCATTAATTAAAAAAATAAATTAGTATTATTAAAAGTGAACTAATAGAGGCTTGTGAATTTTTAACGATGTTAATTTATAGAATCTGTTCTAAAGGAGGTGGGCTAATAAGGGCCATTTTTCGCCCATCAGCACATAGACGTGATATACATTTTTTTCATTAGTGTACCTCATAACAAGTAAAAAAATGATAATATCTTGAATGAAAGTTTAATAATTGATGAAAAAATAAAATATAGATTTAAATAAATATTATGTGTATTAATAAGCATAAACACAATTGTCATTAGTTTAAATCCATATAATCAATAGTAAATACAGCAATAAGTGTAAAATTAAGATGAATGGAGCTTACTAAGATTACTATTTCAATACAGGAAATATTGGAAATAATAAATAACAAATAATAATAATAATAATAATAATAATAATAATAATAATAATAATCATACAGTTTCAGACTTTTTGGACAATGTTAGATTATTTTCGTTATTGATTGCTTCACCAGAATCACTAGTGGACCACCCAGCGGCCACGTCTTGTACAGTATATGAACATATTTGATATTTGGTTTTTTTATTTTGATTGAGCGATGGTACATTACAGAAGTATTGCAAGCCAGAAACCATAATATGAAAACAACATGCACCCAGCACTCTACGACACTTTCGCGTACTTTACACTGACAGTACCATTATGTTATAATGTTTCGCTGTGTTTTTATCCAATTATTATAGGTTTTAGAAATTGTGCGTTGAAAAATCAAATTTTGGTTACGAGAGGTGTCCCATAGCATCATGTGTTGAAAACTGTTGCTGCTTAATTAAGAATCTTGGCATTTCATGTTCTATATCAATTTCGTGCAGAAGTTCCAAACAATCCCGGTAAAATCTATCAATACTCTGAACATCATTTGGCTTCAGCCACTCTCTGATATTATATGATTATTTTTTTTATGTATTTGTAAGTATGTTAGCGTAAATGTTTTTTGTTGCCGCGAAGTAAGGAATGAAGACATCCAAAATGTAATTTAAAGTAATGACGAATACCATCTGCTTAACAAAAGGTCTTCCTTTGCATAGCCAAAAGGAATGTCTCTGAAAGGAATAGTTCACACCCTTCTCAATATAAACGTACGTGCTATCGAAAGCAATCATCTCAGTATCATTGTTGTCATCCGAAATAAACAATTTTCCTGCGGAAGGCCTCGTATATTTTTCAATAACTTCTGTTCTGGTGATGTTTTCCATTCTACGGTGTTTTAGAACAACGTTCTCAATCAAACCTGGTTTTCATATTTTACAGAAGCTATTATTATTTTTCTTATATTGAATAATGTAGACAGAACAGCATGATAGAGCCCAGTTCTAAGTTTTACAAGTAACATTGTAAAGTAAGTACGAGATTACTTCTTTATTGAGGAACATATTTGGAACTTTGCAAGTTTAAAGGTATAGTTAAAATCAGACATAAATATACCAATGAGAATATAATAATAGATTTCGGAAAAGTGTCCCGGTATATCAAAATCGAGGCCTTCTTTGATACATTTCTGATATTGGTTTAACGCATTTCATACATCGATGTATTCTCACTTACAGGACTTAAATATTGCAGAGTCAATTTACCGATCAAGTAATACACTATATTGCCATTGATTATGGGACACTTGCGATTTTAGACATTTTACTAAATATCTAGAAAAATACATGAGGAATCATCTCGAAACTCTTAGTGTATAAATATAATAGTATACGTCATACATTTCCGTGAAGATTTTTTACCGAAACTCCATAGGGGCCCCTCAACAAATTAAAAAATAATGAATATCTTTTGAATAACCCTGTCAAAACTAATGTAGCAAAGCGCTCAAACTCTAGATTATGACTGAATGCCTTATTGTAATACACTGTGTTCATTTTTATGCAAATAGCATGCATTTTCCAAGTTTTTCCCTTATAATTTTCAGAGTTCTTAACATAAAATAATATTTTTTTCAGAAAATATGACAAACAACATTGCACACAGTACCCTGTAATCAGGATTAAAAAATAATAAAAATTGTATGAAAAATGAGTAGGTTTACTAAATAATTTTTTACTGCGCATGCGTCAAAGATATCAAAATTTCATTTGCATATTATGTTAGCTAAATGTATAGAGCAACTTTTGTAAAAGTCTCAAAATTATAGCTTGAAAATTCTGAAAGTAATCGTCTATAGAAAAAGGACAAAATCCGTTGTTTCCAAAATGAAGCAAAAAAATGAGGGATTTTATCCAGAAGTAGTCGTAGCATCCCGTATTGTGTATTCTACATTGACACTAATCAATGAATATATGGATACAACCCCTCTTGTTTTTGCTTCATTTTGAGAATAACGGATTTTCAACTTATTCAATTGACGATTATTTTCAGAATTTTCAAGTTATGATTTTGTGACTTTCACAAAAGTTGCTCTATACATTTAGCTAACATAATATGCAAATGAAATTTTGATATCGTTGACGCATGCGCAGTAAAAAATTATTTAGTAAACCAACTCATTTTGTATACAATTTTCATTATTTTTTAATTCTGATTACAGGGTACTGTGTGCAATGTTGTTTGTCATATTTTCTGAAAAAAATATTATTTTATATTAAGAACTCTGAAAATTATAAGGAAAAAACTTGGAAAAATTTGGGACCATCTATATAATAAAGGCCAAACGTATCTGTGCGTAACGCATACGTGATGTTTTGAATGGCAACACTTTCCGATGAAATTTCGTTTTTGCAATTTTCGCTATTGTAAATTTTTAAACTTCTAGACATTGCACGTTTTCAATCTTTATACCATTGTTTAGACAAAAAAATGCACTTTTAAATGCCGTATGTTAGAAAACTGTATCTCAATTTGTTTTTGAGTTATTAATTTTTTTGTAGTTTTTGGTTCAATTTCTCTAATGGTGGCAACTTGAGTATCACATTTATGTGGGAAAAAGAGAAAAAAATAGCCATAGAGTAAAAAAGAAAAAAAATAGAGATGCAGTTTAGTGGCTGGAGGTGACGCCAAAAATGTAACTCTAAAATTCGCTGCATTGCATCAAACACAACGGCGTGCTTTCACAAAAAAGAAAAACTTTTAGCGATGCAATTTTAATTCATAATACAATGAAATGCTATTTTATAATGCTAAAATATATTCAGATCTTTTTCATTTAGAGAAAAAATGATGTTAAAAAATTCGGTCTCTGTTCCACGTGATTGTTTTGTTGGGGTCGAATGAGAGACTTATATTGGAAGAATGATGCCCATCAAACCATTTTAATCGCTTACTGCACCTCCATCTATCTCTTTTCTCCATGGAAAGTAACAGATCACTATATATTTTAGTTGTCATTTTTTCAGAGCAACTGAAAAAAATAGTAATTAAAAACCTGTTATGTCAATATATCGTCGGCTATAAAACCCGGTGAATGTTGTTGGTTTTATTTCGTTTTTATCTATGAATTTAGTGACTTTTAGTTCGTTGTAAACTTACTTTACAAAAGATACATCAATTAACCTTTACAAAAATGTATTTTAAAGAATATCTGGATGTCATATTTTTTTCTTAGATGTTTTTAAAAACTGAGAATGCAATTTTATTCTTTGGCGAAATCATTGGCTAATAACTTGCTATCTTGCGTCTGATACGCATGGCCGTAGTAAACAATAGGGAGGGCTCAAGAGAATGTAGGGGGGTCACACTTTTTTCTCTCTCTCTCTGACGCAGAAAGATAAATTAGTGCACGTTCATATTGTAGGTACTCTGTTTCTTATTAAACTGTTAAAATAATTTCATTTTATGCTTAGAAAAGTATATGATGAAGTTTTGAGTGTATAACTGGTGCAAAATAGCCCGGGAGTGTTGAAACACTTATTTTAGATACAATTTAGTAACTCTGCAAAACTGTGAAAAAGTTTCAAAACTAAATTAGATTTTTAAACAATATTTCATTTGAATTTTCTGAACAGAAATTCATTGAGTGACCTTGGAATCTTTTCCAGGGGGGGGGGGGCTCAAAATATTTTAGGGGTAGGGCTGAGCCGCCCATAGCCGCCCTTAGCTACGGCCCCGCTAATACGGAAGTACCGATAATTTTTAAAGCTGTATATGATTACATAAATAATGTTTCATATAAAATTGCTATTTGGAATTAGTTGGCAGTTTAAAAAGCCTATTACGCAAAAAAAAAAAAAAAAAAAAAAAAAAATTATTAGACTTTCCAATTTTAAATTTTGAAAAAAAAATTTCACCTTTACTTTGTGGCCCGGGAACCTCGGGTTTGGTGTACTAGTTTTTATAAAAACCTTAATTACTCTGCGAGTATGCATGCTATTTGCATAAAAATAAACACAGTGTATTACAATAAGGCATTCAATCATAATCTAGAGTTTGAGCGCTTTTGCTACATTAGTTTTGACAGGGTTATTCAAAAGATATTCATTATTTTTTAATTTGTTGACGGTCCCCTATGGAGTTTCGGTAAAATATCTTCACGGAGATGTATGGCGTATACTATTATATTTATACACTAAGAGTTTCGAGATGATTCCTCATGTTTTTCTAGATATTTAGTAAAATGTCTAAAATCGCAAGTGTCCAATAATCAATGGCAATATAGTGTATGAGTTTTAAGGCATCGTTTTCGCGACGAAATATAGATGTTAGTTTCTATAAAGGCTTGAGTTTCAATAGCTTTTGCTACAATAACGAGGCAGTTCTTACCTTTACATATTACACAACAAGTGTTAGAGTTGTGAAAATGAAATATTGATTTAAATGTATATTAGGTTTCTTATTTGTGGTCTCATCGACAGTAATCGTTGACGCATAATCTCTTATTGCTACATCAGAAAAAGAAATAGAAGTATTTAGAGCCTGGAGAGCACGAAATACATATTATTTGCATTTAGAGCACTATTTAGAACTACTCTGTAAATCTCAGTTATTCGAACATCTAAGTATCAATATAACTTTTCAGATACGAAAAGTTTTCTGCGAGACTTTACAACAATGAAATTGGTATACAAGCATTATTTATTAGTAATTTCTTTGATAAATATTTACGAAAACAATTTTAGAAAACAACATTGACGTCTGAACAACGTTAATACTAAGTACGGCAAAAGAAGTCTGAGCGCGCTCCGATAGTAGTGCATTTGATTCTCTCACATAATACATTTTTTTTCTTTTACAGGTAGAAGCGCACACTGAACCCAAATAAAATAATGCTCATATAAAAGCTTATAAAGAGTAGAATTATTGCATGTCAAAATTAATTGGGTTCATCGAGCGCTTCTTAATAAAAAATTAATCCAAAGACACAAAAAACGTCAAAAATGTAGAAAAAAGCCAAAACACTCTACTTTCGGGCTATAATTTCCATGACTTACTATTTTATTTATCACGTAAAACTTATATTAGACAAAAATACATATCTTTAACTGTACAAAGCCACAGAACAATCATCTGAATTCGAAACTTTTTTTTCTGGTATATGATGGGCGAAAAATAGCCCTTATTTACCCACCTCCTTTAACGAATAACTTATCTGTTTCCGAATAAATTTCTGTAATCTTAGATAAAAGACTTCAGATAATGGATTATTCGTAGATTCTGTGTAATTTCACAGAAATGTTTTAAAAATGTGATTTATTACAATATTTTTGAAAAAAAAAAATGTTTGTTTTATAAAAAATAATGTGAACATACACGTATATGTAGAGTACTAGTAAATGACTGACCCATTTTGGACGTAAATAGTATGAAAACGGTTTGAGAAAAAATGCTCCGTTTGCTGCATTGTTATTAGAAAAGCAATAATATTTTGAAAATAAATAGTGTTCAAATAGTTCTAAACTACGCTGCTTGTTAGCACTTTCCGAATACCTCACGTAAAGTACTTTCTGGGTTAATTGTAAAACTGGGGATAAAAAAAAATATATATTACATATTGCTAAGAAAGAAGTTAGCATAGGAGTGATTGTCTACAAATGTAAATAAAAATTATATACAGGGTAATCATAACTTCCCGACTATATGAATTCCTAGCGGTCTAACCTATATCTGTTGGCGATCGAGATCATTTAAATCATTAGAGCTCTCACGTTTACGTTTACCGTGAAAAAATTTCGAAATTTCCAAAAGGCAATATCCATTTTTTTCATGCGTAAATTCAATAGCGCATTGAATAACCATAAATGGTGTTATGCGTTTAATTTATATACTCATACAGTGTTGCGACTAAAAAATTAAACTGCCCCAAACTCTTCATATACAATATACTACAGTATAAAATATTTTTCAAGGGCAAAAACACCAAATGATCTTGTATTGTTTGTTCAATATTAAGAATAAGATCTTTTTTATGGAACGGACCAAAGTACCACCCCCCCCCCCCCCCGCGCGCAAGGAGCAAAGTAGACGCTACGGAGATAGTAACAGAGACGGAAGAAACAACATGTGTTAATTAAACTTCTTATTGATTAGCAAAAGAACATAAAAGGCAGAGCTGCCAACTTCTACGCCTATTTAAATCGCATAAACATGACTGGAACCACAAAAAAGTTTCAGTAAAATGTATGTCAAATATATTCAATGTTATGTATTACATTCCATATTGTTAATTATCTACTAAAATTTCTGTTTCTGATATGTTTATTTGTCTTTAAATAGGCGTAGTAGTTGGCAGCCATGAAAAGGCAAACCATTGTATTCTAGAGACTCAAAATATTTACTGCATTTTAAACTAGTTTAAAATATAGATTATGCTAAATGGAATAGTTTTCCTGTACCTAGGATCGGTAGTCTTACCTAGGGTCATTTTTTTCTGTAATTTAAACTTTAATATGCTCTATAACAAAATTGAAACCTGCATTACAATTTTATAAAATAAATAATAGGCTTAACATTACATAAAAAAAAATTGCAAAAACAAGTCACAAATTATCATATCCAATGTAAAAAAAAAAATAAAAGTTAAAAAAATCCCCAAATTCTAGCATAGATAATGTTTTACATAAAATGATAATATTTTGTTCATGAGTCATTCTACATTACATGAATGTATAGAAATTTTTATAGGATCGTGGATCCAGGTAAAAAGCAATAATTTTGGATTATTTAACACAATTTGCTCTCAATTAAAAATTCAATATGAATAGCTCATATATTCAATATCAGATATATTACTTCGGATAATTATAAGCTCTAGATGATATAGTTATCACAAAGTGTTTTTCTTGCTTTTTTAAAAATAATAAAGTATTTCAGGTATAAAATTTTATCTTGTGCTTTCAAACTGTTTTGCAGCCTTAATTTCATAGAAGATCATTTTTCAGAAATTCATAACGACTATAATATAAAACTGATGATATCACTCACCGAAAATAACAACAAACTTTAATTTAAATATTACTTAAAATAAAGCCAATGACCCTGGATAGATGGTGGTCTCTCCTACTCCTATATGTGTGATCATCAGATAAAAAGAAATAATAATTCATCATACAGAAATGGGAAATAAATGAGTGTTAATTTCATGCCTTTTACGATACAGCTATAAGAAACAGAAGTAGTTTAAATAAATTAACCTCCATCAAATTAACAAAAGATAAAAAAGGAAAAGAAAATACCCGTAAAAATTATTTAAACAAAAATAAATACTGAATTATAAATTGTTTATACTGCAATAAAATTATAGCAAACAATGAGAAATACACAATGGAATACCGAGGCACTTATCAGTGAAAAAAAAAGAATAATTTAATCCTTAAAGCTTCTATATGTAAATATATATCTATATATATAGATATAAAACCATTGATCGTATTACAATATATGAACCATTGAATTTAATAACTTACAGCACATTGAACATGGAGGGAAAAATAAATAATTAAAATGAATACAAATGGAATTTGTAGAACCAAAGCAGAATCTTCAGGCCCCAAATACTTTGGAACAATAAAGAAAGAGTGTTGTTTCATCTTCTTATTTGCCATGAAAAAGCAAAAGAAAACGAATTTGGGACTACCAATACACACAAAACCAAAACCAAATGAAAAAAAAACATCAAAAAGAAGGCACATCAAAACTACCAATTGGATAACAAAATGAAAATGAAAAATAAAAATAATTATCGTCACATGATAATAATAAATCATATATATTAAAACGGTAAGGATTTTTTTCAGCGTACCTAAAACTGGTCTCTACGCATACGCGCTTGCGCAGAAATCTGAGAACCATTCCTAGAAGACTGTACTTACTCTCTGTATACGTATTTGCAAAGCGCGTGTTTGGTAAATATGGGATATAAAGACTGCATTTTTGCATTATCTCTGTTGAATGCAATGCTTGGTAATTTTATTTTTCTTCGTTAGTTCACTTTACGTAAGTTATTTTATTTCTATCTGTATTCTTTTTTCGTGTTAAACGCTATTCCCTCCTCCTACCTTCCGATGTTATTGCCGGCAATCTTAGGCTTAATGTAGAGATGTTTCATATGAAATTGAAACATTCAGTAGTTAAATATTAAAGTATTTATTTAAGTTCTTGGCCGATAAAGCATTTTCTATATTGTAATTTTCAAATTTATACTAAGTATGTATAAAAAACCTGGCTGGAAATCACATTGTTTTTTGTTTTGTGTTTTAGAGGGGAAACAGGGATTTTCGATCGATGTTATAGATTTCATGGATGTAAACAGATTCGCAAATCACTATTTATTTTTTGCTTCAGTTTCTTGTAATACTCATGTCAAAAAACGGTGATTTTTTCCCCTTATAATTTCATTTTTGAGCAAATTCATAATGTATAGGAAGTATTTACATTACATTGTTTTCGCCGAAGAATGGAGAATTGCATATGAAATGAAAATATGCCCAGTTTTAAACAGCTTTGTAAATCATTAATATTTATTTAATGTTTCACTTTTTAAAAAAAGTATCCTTTTTTTTAAAAAGTGTTCCCCTGACGAAAATTGCCAAATTTTTTTGGGGAGAAGGAAGAGGGAATATTTTGATGAAATTTGCTATTTTTTTTTTCAATCTCTTGATCTTTAGCTCTCAACAATGTTTTTTCAAATAGATGAAGATCATTATAATCAACAAAGAAAAATAAAATTATCAGAAGAGATCCCTCTTTTTGCATAGCATTCAATTATGATAATGCATTCCAATTACCATACCATACCATACCATACCATATTTATCGCTTGCTCTTTTTTTTGTGTGATTATTTGGCAAAATTTGCATTTTTTGTGGTACCGAGACAAATTTTGTGTTTTTTCGGGATCTTTTGACGAAGATCACGTTTTTTATGATACCTGGACAAAATTTGTCTTTTTCTCGAGGTCTTTTGGTGGAATTTGTCGTTTTTTCAAGGTCTTTTGGTGAAATTTGTCGTTTTTTCTCACGATCTTTCAGTTTAATTAGCCATTTTATCGCATTTATTCTTTTTTGTGAAATTTGTCGTTTTTTCGTTATTTTTTTGAGAAATTTGTTGTTTTTTTGCGAAATTTACCTTTTTTGCAATCTTTTGATGAAATGTGCCTTTTTTTCCATCTTTTGACAAAATTTGTTGTTTTTCCACAATTTATTTACCAAAATTTGCGTTTATTGAGGTACCTAGACAAATTGTATGAGTTTTCGCGATCTTTTGACGAAATTCCCGTTTTTTATGATACCTGGACAAAACCTGTCTTTTTCTCGAGGTCTTTTGATGAAATTTGTCGTTTTTTCTCATGATCTTTCGATTTAAATTTGCCTTTCTATCGAATTTATCTTTTTTTCGTGATTTTTTTTTTTTGTGAAATTTGTCGTTTTTTGTTATCTTTTTGAGAAATTTGTTTTTTTTTTGCGATCTTTCGACGAAATGTGCCTTTTTTCCATCTTTTAACAAAATTTGTTATTTTCCCACAATCTATTTATCAAAATTTTGCGTTTTTTGAGGTACCTAGACAAATTTTATGTATTTTTGCCATCTTTTATCGAAATTTACGTCTTTTGTGTTACCAGGAAAAAATTTGTCTTTTCCTCGAGGTCTTTTGGTGAAATTTGTCCTTTTTTCTCACGTTTTTCAATTTAATTAGCCATTTTATCGAATTTATCCTTTTTTTGTAAAATTTATCGTTTTTTCGTTATCTTTTTGAGAAATTTGTCGTTTCTTTTGCTACTTTTTGCGATCGTTTGACGAAATGTGCCTTTTTCCCCCATCTTTTGACAAAATTTTTTGTTTTCTCACAATCTATTTACCAAAATTTGCGTTTTTTGAGGTGTCTAGACAAATTTTATCTATTTTCGCTATCTTTTGACGAAATTCACGTCTTTTATGATACCAGGACAAAATATGTCATTTTCTCGAAGTCTTTTGGTGAAATCTGTCTTTTTTTCTCATGATCTTTCAATTTAATTTGCCGTTTTATCAAATTTATCCTCTTTTTATGATTTTTTTTTTCGTGAAATTTGTCGTTTTTTCTTTATTTCTTTGAGAAGTTTGTTGTTTTTTGCGAAATTTACCTTTTTTGCAATCTTTTGATGAAATGGGCCTTTTTTTCATCTTTTCACAATATTTGTTGTTTTTCCACAATCTATTTACCAAAATTTGCGTTTTTTGAGGTATCTAGACAAATTACATGTGTTTTCGCGATCTTTTGACGAAATTCACGTTTTTCATAATACCTGGACAAAATTTGTCTTTTTCTCATAATCTTTCGATTTAATTTGCCGTTTTATCGAATTTATCCATTTTTCGTGATCTTTCTGCAAAATTTGTCATTTTTTGCGAAATTTGCCTTTTTGTGGTTATTTGACGAAATGTGCCTTTTTTTCTATTTTTTGACGAAATTTGTCGTTTACTCACAGTCATTTGACAAAATTTTTTGTTTTCTCACAATATTTTGATTTTTTTTAACAATATGTTTACAAATTTGCCATTTTTTAAGATTTTTTTGTCTAAATTTGCCTTTTTTTAAAAAACATTTTTATAAAAATTGCCATTTTTCAAGATGTTTTCAAAAAAATTTGATTTTTTGTAATATTCTGACAAAATTCGTTTTATTTGGAATACATAGACAAAATTTGTTTTTTTTTCGGTCGTTCAACAAATTTTATAACTTATTTAGCGATCTTTTGGAGAAATTCGCTGTTTTTTGCGATTTGTTGACGAAATTTCCTGGGTTTTTTTCCCAACAATTTACAAAATTTCCGGGTGTTTTTTTTTTTTTTGGGGGGGGGGGGTATTTTGATGCAATTTGCCATTTTGTTGAATTTATTCTTTTTTCGTGATCTTTCTGCAAAATTTGTCGGTGTTTTTTGCGAAATTTGCCTTTTTGTGATTATTTGACGAAATGTGCCTTTTTCCATTCTTTGACAAAATTTGTCATTTGCTCGCAATCATTTGACAAAATATGTTGTTTTCTCACAATATTTTAGTTTTTTTTTCATGATTTGTTTGCAAATTTGCAATTTTTTTGGGGATTTTTTGTCGAAATTTGCTTTTTTTAAAAAAAATTTCATGAAAGTAGCCGTTTTTCAAGACGTTTTGACAACATTTTGATTGTTTGCAATATTTTGACGAATTTTGTTTTATTTCGGATACCTGAACAATTTTTTTTCTGGTTTTTGACAAATTTTACAATTTTTTTCGAGATATTTTGAAGAAATTTGTTGTTTTTTTTTTGCAATCTGTTAAGGAAATTTGCTGTTTTTCCCCCCATCTATTTACAAAATTTCCGTTTTTTTAATGGAGGGGGAGGGGTATTTCAACGAAATTTGCTTTTTTGTGATTATTTGCCAAAATTTGCGTTTTTAATGGTACCTAGACAAATTTTGTATTTTTTCTTGATCTTTCGACATAATTCATATTTTTTATGATACTTGGACAAAATTTGTCGTTTTCTCGCGATCCAAGGAGCACGCAAATTTCAACTAAGGACCATATAACATGTAACATAACACGTAACTTTCTTGAAAATTAATTTGCAGAAAGCTTTTGACCCAATTTTTACGTACACAGTTTTTAATTTTACACAAGCTGTCGTTCGTACCAGGAATTTTTTTGAAAAACTGTCAATTTTACACAAGCATTCCTGCTGAAAAATTAAAAGAGTTAGTGAGTATGGCACTCAACCTCCTGGGTATACATGGAACTAAATGCAACAGTGGCAGTAATTTCTTTTTGTGATTTCATGAATTTGATTTTTTACATATGGAATTTTTTTTTTTCTTTGGATCTTCCATATTGTTGCCGTCAAGTTTTGACGGGTTCCAACTTGTAAATTAATTAATTAAAAACGGAGTAATGTGATAACCTAAAAAATAAATCGTACACCGTAGTTTAGCCTATTAAGATTTAAAACAAAATCATTTAATTTGACTATGCTAAGCTAAACTCAATATCTTAATAAACGATGATTTAAGATTTAAAAATAGATAATAAATTTACCCTATAAACTTAGTTATTGTATATATATATAATACAAAAGTTTTGCATGTTTATTAAATTATCTAACCATTAAATATGAATAAATATGAATTTATTTTGTTTATTTCCAATAACTGTGCAATAAGTTTGGAAAATGTTATAGAGCATAAAATTATACAATAAGGAATGTAAATTTAAAAATTACAGAAAATTGAAGAAAACTCATTTTTTAATTAAAATAACAAGTTTTCAAGATAGGACAACATTGTTTCACAGGACAAAAAAATTATTTGATTGATTTTTTAAAATTATTATTAAAATGTTTGATTTTTTTATTTTTCATAAATTTGGATTGAATTTTTGAGAAATATATATGTTTGCAACGCGTATTTAGAAAATTATACAAATAAAAAGGCACACCAAATACCTTGCTAATTCTGCGAAATACACAAGTATGTGTTAAAGTACAAAGTTATATTTTTTGAAGTTTTTAAGCTCAAGCTGAACTACAGTCGTGAAAGAAAATCCTTCCCTACAAACTCTGCAGCAAAATATTTTAGAAGAAACTTATTGGTATCAAACAATTGTAAATGAAATTTATTTTTATATGATGTATATAAAATTCGTTTAAAAAGTCTACAATAAAAATAAATCTAAACTTTGTTTGTGTTTTTAGTTCACAAATTTGACACCATAAACAAATGATACATCCTTCAATTAATTGAAATACATGTTTTCATGAAATTCGTAAGATTAGTTTCAGAGAAATTAATTATTTTAAAATGTGCATAATTTGGAGGCTGTAAACAATTTCATGTTCGGTACTCGTTTGTTCAAAAGCTACAGAATGACTATTTCTTTTCTATTAGTGTATTATTTATTGCCAATATAACCATTTCACTCGCTCAATATGTTTAGAATATTGCCAGCCCAATTTTTTTCAATAAAAGGAGTAAAAAATGTACACTTTGTTTTCCAATTATGCTCTTCTGCACATCATAGACGGTCCTTAAAATATCAGTTTGACTTTTTAAGCATAATTTGAAAACTACTTCGAAGAATAATTTGAAATTGAGAATTCTTATAAAGCAGGACATAATAAACACAAATCTATCAAAAAAAAAAAAAAAAAAAAAAAAAAAAAAAGATCGTAGCTTTCAATTCATATTTTATTCGAAAATTAATTTCATGATTTACATTTATTTGTATTTGGGAATTGTTGAATTTATTTGTATTTGGGTTTATAATATATTATAAAAACACACAAAAAATATCACATTAGGATTATAATTTCAAGAGACATATAATTTCAAGATAATTTCAATAGGAAAATATAATCTAACATTAGAAGCTCTAAATTTTGAATGATAATATTCAAAAACCTGTCATCCAAATGACTTGAAACTTCGTTCGTAGGCATAGTTTGAACCAAAGATTTAAAATATATTTTGACTAAAAACTAAACTTTTATCTGGTTTTAATATGTAGATCCCCCACCCCTTATCAAATAAAATATCCATCATTCAAGAGAAAACTTTATTCCCATTCGTTTTGTACGAGTAACTTCATTGTATTATAATTTGTTGCAGAGTTAGTAGAGGCTGTTTATTTTTTTCAATGACTGTAAGTATTAAGCAAACTCTTTAAAAAATGCCCATTCTTTAAAAAATTGAATTTAATATTTAATGATTTGGTAATTAATTGAATTCGATAATTAATTAATTATTCTATAATCAATTGAATTCAATATAAAGACCCGTATATTTAGATCTGAATTTGTAGATACCTAGAAATATGTTAAAAGAATATCGAATAAAAACTAAGGAATTTCAAGTGCGGTTGTATGTATTTTTGTATTTTTTGAACGTTGTTTATTGTGTAGTTTGGAGGTTGAACATAAAGGATTACAAACATTTAGTAAACACACTTTCTAGTTTTATACACTCAAACAGTGATATTACCATGATCAGTAATGATAAACTATTTTCCCAAAAGAAAATAATATTTAAAATTTTCGTGAAAATCATTTATTTTTTATAGCTGATCTTGACAATAGCACCGTTAGTATGTACGAAAGTAGTTGGTCTGTATATTAAAAGGATTAATCTTCAATGTTTTCTGTAAACAATTTTTTGCATATGCATTTTGACTTTATCAGCTTTTATAAGCTTTACCAAATTTTATACTTTAGAATTTTGTTCATCAGATTTATTTTAATGTTAAAGAATTAAAGTTTCCATTCAGATCAATTTTTTGGTACTTTTAAATTAAAAGGACACAGCATTTGGAAATTGGTTAAAATATCAATTTTCCTTTTCTATTATTATTATTAAACGAAAGCTTCTTTAATTATGAATATTTTGGCACCTTATGTTCACCTATACGAGAAATATTGTAGATTTTGTTAACAGATCCAGCACATCCCACATACAAAAGAAAAGTTTAAACTAATTTTCTCCCTCTTCATATTTTTATAATTTGCTTGTTCGAGAAAACAAAAATTTTGGCTAATTTAAATAATATGTATTTAATATATTTTGCATGGATTTAACATTGAAGTTTATAGTTATTTCTTAAAAAAATATTTAAATTGAGAGTTTAAGGAGATTTTGTTGAATTTCCTTCCATTTTAAATATATAAGAGAGAAAAAAATCATTTTCAATGTAAAATCCCTCGCATCTAAAAATTCATGCAAAATTTTATGTAGTATATTCTAATGAATGTAGAAAAAATCGAAGCAAAAATATTCACATTTATAAAAATGGTAGAATTTTTTTTAAATATTAAATTTTAGTAAAATTGACTATTCTGCAAGATTTAAAAAAATAATAATTTAATTTAATTTTTAATATTAAGTATTGTGCCATCGCATATTATATTATTCAAAATTGAAGAGATGGTTTCAAAGGTATCGTGTCCTCTTAAACAGACACCGCTTCCCGACGTGTAAGTTTTGGAGTGAATGCTAACAAAGGTGCCAATCCCAAATAGTCTTTGAAGTATACGGGGAATTAATAAATTTAGAAAATGGGAATGGTAATCCTAATGACATACATGTATTGTTTAATTAAAGTTATACCAATTTTAATATATAAGTTATGGAGGGAGTTCACACAAAAAATCATATTTTATTGCACACGTGGTATAAATATTAACAATTTTATTTAATATTGCCAAACATATAACATAACAGCAAGTATATAAAGGCAAACACGTTTATTAAAGGAATGAGAGATCTTAAAATAAAGTTTTTATTTTTATTCTTTGGATATAGTACACTTGGTGTATCAAAATCCTGAATTCATTATTTTATCATATGCTTTAATAAATATAATTATGACAGTATGAACTGCACTTTTGCGTTAGAAGAATTTAACTACAGAATGCACATCATTTGACTATTGCCCAATTATGTAAGACGCATTAAAGTACTATAAAAAATTTCTCTTCAGGGTAAAAGAAATTGTTAAAAGAAATTATTTATATGTGACGATTTATAAACAAGTTATGACACTTGTCTACGAGAAATTAGCATTTTACCAGTTTTGGTGCTTTGGCACTTCAAGTGATGTTCATCTGAGGGAAAAGTTTTTTCCCCTTTTCAAGTGTTATTAATTTGTTCTATAAAGAGATAACGGTTACCGTCTCGTTTAACTCATAGTAAATGACAAAGCAAAACAACAGAAAAAAACATTGAAACAGGAATGTAATCACTATTTAAGCTCTTTTGACTGAATAGTCAGAAAATACTGCATATTTCTATACTGGCACGCTACAGATTGGAGATAATTAATTATATACCCTTACCAGAACGTTGAAAAAGTGTTATAATATAAGAAATAAAACAACGCATTTTACTATTGTTTGTTCCGATGCATAAAACACATAAAAGAGTCACAAATAAATAGGGTCGGACTTCACTTTCACTAATCTCTGTTTTGCAAATTTCTCAGTTTTATCAACTTTTACTTTGAAACAAGAACATTTTTAAATATCCTTGTGAAATAAACATCATATTGCAAGTTTATTCTCTGCTTTACTAACTTTTTTCTTGTAACCTAATTTTATACCTCCTTGCCTTTCAATATGTTTTTGGACATTTCAAATGTTTTATTTCTTTCAGCATATTTTAAGGTACTCAATGAACATTTCATGCGAACTATGATTTTAGCAAGAACATAACCCTGCGGAAGTTGTAAAAATTTCAATAGATTCTGAAGTTAAGATGAGACTCACAAACATGAACTCAATAGGTTACTTTCGACACTAGGAAAAATAAAAGGAAATGCAAAAGATCATGATGCTGAAATAAACAAACTTTCGAATGATTAAATAGATGTATAAAATCTTTTGAAGCAATCCTAAATGAATTAAAGTTTGAAGAAAATACGTCTGAAAGTATCTTTAAAGCATTGAAAGATGCATAAACGTATTATAAATGAAAAAAATAATTGAAGAAAAAAAATTTTCAATAATTAAATTTAGAAAACATGAAACAATGTATGCTTAAATTTATTCTGCTGTAATAAAAGCAGCAATATCACAAAAAAAATAATTCATTAATTTTAAGTTATGGAATTATTCTCTTGAACTAAATATAGTATATATTCCTTTGCGATGATGTTGTTTTACTCTGGTTTTAACTGCAGATGTTATTTCTTTTAAATAAAAGGAACAAAACAAAAGCTAATGCTATATTTAAAAAAAAGTGCAATTAAATGCTTTTTAAATGATATTTAGTGATTAAGAATTAAAGAAAAATTATAGTGTGTAAAGAATTTCAAAGGGTGAATCTTTATGTATAATGAAGGCTTTGCTGTATTTAGCAACTTCGTTAAAAGAATGCCTGCCATCATTTTGTAGGAAGGTCAAATAATCTTTGCATCTAACACTGTTACTACTCACATTAGTTACTGTTTCTGTCACAGTAGGTAAGATAAAAAGTTATTGATATTTTTAAATGGATTTGCATGTATATAACGCATTGTCTTACTTAGGGCTTCGAACGTCTCATTAGGCTTTGACTGCCATAAATATGACAAAAATTAAATAAATTTGACAATAGTATATGCCGAATATAAAGTACAGATAAAAATTCCATTTCTACAAAATATGTTAGCTTTGAATTAAAAGTACAGTACTCAATAATTTCCTGCTTTATAAACTGTATATTTATCTAATGAGATACCAATTGTACCATGAACCTAAAAATACCCGACAAAACTATGGAAAATTTCGTTTCATTTAGGTACAATGATCTTACATATTTTTAACATTTAAAAAGGTAATGAAGCTTAAAATTTTAAAATTTTGTAAAGCACAACGCTAAAAAAGAGGTTAGTTAAAGTTTAGAACTCAATTGAACAATCTTGTGGGAATTTAATAGAAACCTGATTTTGACAATGTTGAAATTAGACTATTAAAAAAATGATATTTTATGCATAACAATTTGAAACTGTTTTTACATTAGCAGAAATAATTACAATTTTTATCAGTTTAGTTTATCGGACATTCTTAATCAAACCATTTCAACAATAACAATAATATTGTCTCATTGATTAATCAAAAATTAAACCCTCTTTGGGTGTAGTTCCGCCACTGAAAATAATCAACTGGGGCATTAACGTCAAGGATTGGCGTTATTTCCGCGATATACTTAATGCACAGTACATTTTAAATCGCGAGCTATATTGCAAACACATACAAAATCTTGAAATGCATTAAAAATCATGAAATGCACTAATATATATATAATAAATAAAGTATTTTCTGATTAATATATAGTCTTCACATCACAGAATTTACCTCGCAAATTTTAGATTAAGCGTTGATTCTAGGTGCTTCTTAAAGCGACAAAGCATACAAATGGAGCAAATTAGCTTTTAGCTGTTGTTTGTGTTTCAGATTACTCAGAGCTTTACTGCGCAGAACCCGTATGTGCCATTTTCTGAATTTTTCATAATTATACGTAATATTAGAAACTGGCGTAATAACCCAATTTGGCATTACTACCCCAGAACACCATAGAAAGAAAATAGATCAAAACATCTAATATCGGGGGGTTGTTTACGTCTGAAATAGTACATGGAAGGCGGGTGTTTCTTCTAATCATAAATGACGTCATTCCGATGAGTAAAATGTCATTGGTAGATGGCGTCTCTTTCTGTAATTAATGGCAGAATTGCAGTGGTCACTTTAAAAATACGTTCCAAATATGGCAACTCTCCTCTTATTCTAAAATACGTAATTGTAATTTTCTATAAAATAATACTTTTACGTTGTTATAATGCTCTTCAATTAATAATGATATCATTTAAATCCTTTAAAGAAACACAACGTGAGTTTAACGTATTCAATTTTATTAGTATATTTGTATAAGAAAAATAGTTTTAAATAAGAGTTGATTGATTTATAGCAAAATCATACTCTGCTAATATGGATAAAGTATAAATAAGATTTGATGTACTCGTTGTATATATAAAAGTAGTTGCACTTTTTCCATATTTCATCATGAAGGCATTGATTGAAAAACAGGGTTGGTCAGTGACTTTAATAGTATCCTTTCCAAAGCTGATACGTATCCTTATCTATTAAATCATCACAATTGAAGAGATTGAATTATGATTAAATAAAGAATGTATCCTATGGTCTACATGTAGATGATCCGCGAAAGAAAATATATATTGTTTTTCATTGCCAACCGTGATTCTCGGCTACAAACATGGAGGTCCATATATTGAATTGAAAGGAGTTCGGAATAATTACCAATCTTGGTCTTTCATCTCAAAGGCTCATTTTGATAGCGTGTTTTAATAGCTCATTTCTTTTCTCTCGTCTATTGATGCATAGGCCATGTTAAAGCTCTCCACCATCTTCAAATTGATGTTCCTATGAAAAGAGAAAAAAAGGAAGATTATAAAATAAAGCATTTCAAGAATCATTTTCCATAGCTTCATCATGCATCACGATAATTTTATAAAATATTTTTAAAGGATACAGCAATTTACTGCATACTAGGGTCAAAAATCTGCCATAAAATTGATGTTAATTGCAACAGAATAACAGGCAATTAATTTTAGTTGGAAATGCTTGGAGTTAGGGAGGGGGACTTTATGATGAGAAGATTAGTTCCAAAACTCGTTTCAGCAAGCACGCGTAATTTTAAATCTTCACTAACTTCAATGTAATATAAATGGACAGAGGATTTTTTTTTATGAGATTCTATAAGGTATTTTTTTTCTTCCTTTTTTCAGTGTTTCATTTAATTTCTATAAGCAGAATGCAGAAGAAAATCAGGTTTTAGATCAAACGTTTTAGATTACTTTTTTTTTTTTTTTTTTTTTTTTTTTTTTTTTTTTTTTTGCTTAATTGATCTTTTTTAAAAAATTAATACTACTATGTATGTAAAAAGTGAATATAATATTAAGATTTATTCATGTCAAGTTGTCATGCATTTAAAAAAATGTTTCATGTAATTAACGTGTTTTTATAAATTAAAAAATAATAACATATCTGTTAGTGTCATTATTTTAATAAGACTTTTTCGCCATGTAGTAGTTTTCATTCTCTTACACAATATCGAAGAAAAAAAATAATTTAAATTAAAGTGTTATGACTATTTGTATGTAAAAGTATTTATTTCTTCTTACTGCATGAAAATTACGCAAATAAATAGCAAATTTTTAGGAAAAAAATATTTCCTTAACTGCGAAGTCAAAAAATTACATCGAAAATGCTAGTTAATTTTTAAAATATTTTATAAAATCGTTCTGGCAAAATTAGTTATGGTGCTAAAGTGTTAAAATGACTGAATGCCACCATAATTTATCATGAAATTGATTTTACAAAAAATAAGTTGCTTTCTTCACTTAGAACTAAAATTAATTGAAATATTTCTGGTATAATTTTGGTAGTCCTATATTACAATTAAGTGGTATAAATAATATACAAGCCGCTTTCAGAAAGTTAGATGTATGGACGAACTGCATTCGTTATACACTGTAAAAAAAAATCTGTGAAGGTACTAAACATTTTCTAGGAAACTGGGATTCCAAGAACTTTTCATGTAACGATAACAGGAAAAAATCATGTAATGGATTCTGAAACTTGAATTTTTGCTTTGCAGATTTTTTTTACAGTGTACTCACTTCTGGCATAAACAACTCATATTTTATTATTATCTAGGTGTTTTATTACATATTAAAGATTCCTTCTCTTAAAACGTTGATTGTCAGAACAATATTCATTGAAAATATCACCGGATCATTTTTTTAAATTTTTATTGTGTTATTTATTTAGTACAAAAATAATACCATCTTCATATTTTCTTCTTAAATTTGGTACAAGACAAATCTTAGATTTATTTATTTTCTTTGATTTCTTTCTCCTTCATAATCTTTTATTCAGCAAGGTTCATGTGCATCAACTGAGCCTATATTCAACACTATAATAACATTTTATGTGGTCATAAAATTAAATTCTGCTATTAAAAAATGTTATGAAATCATCATGACTGATTCCCACAGTTTCAAAAAATAAAACTATTGTGTTTTATAGATAATGTACATGGCTCTAAACAATAGTAGTGCTGCGAATCACTTCCTATTTACAGAGTATTTTTTGTGTTGATTATAGAAAGTCATTAAATTTACTTTAAGAATCCTATTTCTTTCTAAATTAAAAAAAAATAATTGCCGTTTAAGGATTCATTGGTTATTTTGATGGTCCATGCTTATTTTCAACGCGTTACGTGTAATTACACAATAAAAAAAATCTGTCATTCTGTAGATGTAAAGTTGGAGAAATACATACACTTACTAAAATTTTATCTGTCTGTAGCTTTACAAAAGAATCTTCTATAATCTCAGCAATGTTGCTTAAATTATCTATATAATTTTAACTGTACTTTCTTAAGGGCATGGAAAATAAGGAGATACAAATATTTTTGCATTATTGTAATAACAATCATGAAAGAAATTTTTTTCTAAAATTCCATTGAAATTTAAAATACGAGACAGACATTCGATAGCTTTAATGAAAATTGCAGTGTTGAAACTATTATTGTATATTTGTCTCTATACAGCGGAGCATTTTTCTAACCAATCGAAATTTGCAGCACCGTAACATATTTTACATCAATTTATTCTGAAATATTTACATACAACTGACAAATTTTGTTCAAATTTGGTCATAAATTTAAACATTTCCCCGTTGGCAAAATTCCTGTCCCCTTCATTTGAATTTTCCTCTACAAACAAAATATGTTCAAGTAAATTTGCATTTTCGTTAAATTTTAAATAGGTCTTTTGAACAATGAAGCAAACTGTTAATCTATTACCAAATAATTTAAAATAAGACAATAACATTTTTACTTATTTTAAATTGTCGATCTCTAGTTTGCAATGAACGATTAAAATAACCTAATGTTCTTAGAATTCACCAAATCGTAATCTTAAATTAATTCCCATAATCAAGCTTTAACGTATAATTAAGCAAGTTACTTATACAGTGTCATTTTATGTTTTAGAAGAAGTGTGGAAGCTTTTTCTTTTTACCATTTACAGCAAAATTACATTAAAAAAGGAATTTTAAATAAATAATTATCTTTTGAAAAGTAATAATCATTTCACATTCAACATATTTATTTCTCATATTCATATTTTACATTATATTGGAGAAAACGTTTTAATAGACACGAAGCATTTTCTCAAACAAACTTACAAGGCAACTTACAAAGCAAATAAATACCTTTATTCAGACAGACGTGTTTTATTGCTCAAACGGCTATATTCTCAAGATCTATAATGATACAAATATTTTCGAATTTTTTTTAATTAATAATAATTAATAACAGCTGAAAGAAATTTTTTTATCATTCACAGTAAAAATGCATTAATTTTTTTTTTTTTAAATTCAATAAATATCTTCAGACAACTAATCATGATTTTGCATTCAACACCTTTATTTCTCATATTCAGATATTGCGTCATACACTGACATTATTACACGTAAATTATTACACTGTTCAAAAAAAATCTGTAATGTCACCAAATTTTTTCTAGGAAACTGGAATTCCTAAAACTTTTTATGCAACGAAAACAGCAAAAATTCATGTAACCGTTAAATGGATAGCTATTAAATGAATTTTGATGTTACGGCTAGATCAAATTTTCTTGGAATCCCAGTTTCTTAGAAAAAGTTTAGTAACTTTACAATTTTTTTTAAACAGTGTACATAAAAAAAAAATAATAGACATTAAACTTTTAGATTTTTAACTGTCATATTAATGATAAAAACTAACATTACTTTAGAATAGGGTGACTATTGTAATTGTAAAACAGGGGAAAATGTTATACAAGCAAGTTTTTATGGCGATGGAAATACTAAAAAATCCCATACAATTGGTTGGTGTAAAAATTATAGCAATAGTCAAATATTATATTGTTGTATAGATCCATTATACATTTGATAGATCATTGTTTATTTTAGAAACGAAAAATTAGTTTAGAGACTTTATTTATCTTACGGGAAAAATACAATATAACAATAGTCCGAAAAATCTCCAAACCTAACACAGCAATGTTCTCCAAGTTTTTCGTTAACAAATGTACAATATCATTCAATAATAATAAAAAATAAATAAATGCTGTACTTGACATGACTCGAAAAGAATGAATTTCATTTCCAGCCCAGAAATTTTGCGCTTAAATTTGACGACAATTATTACTTTACAAAAAGCGACTATAGTAAAATAATTTTTAACAATTAAATGATCGTTTGATCGTATATTTTAACATGGATATGTAATAGCTATTGTTTTATAATTTTATTTAATGAATTGAGAATGCCGAATTAAATAAAGATATTTTTGCCTTGTATGTGTATTTTGATCAATTTTAAAAAGTATTAACATAGTTTGATGATTTCGAATGATTTTCGTATGTAGTTTTATAAAATGTTTTGCATTTACGAAAGCGATCATGTTTAAGTTTTTAATATATAACATATATTCCGATGTAAGGCTCATGCGCCTGGCACTCAGAAAGGAGAAAGTCGGCATAACTTCCCTTGACCAGCAGCACTTCAATTCAATGTTTGTATCATGTCAACGGCAGTCATAGCACTTTTTTCTCGTTTCTGAACACAAGTGTGAATGAACCTTTTCATGCAAATTAACATTGGGACAATCTTTCGATTTTTAGTTATGTTCGTCGTATTGAGAGCATACACCGTCGAAAAAAAAACTTTCCGACATACGTAGCATAAAATTACATTAAAAATGCATAGCATAATAGATATAATATAGGAGAAATTTCTCATAATAAAATATGAAGAAATTCTAAACCAGAATTTATGATATGTAGAATTTCATTTATATACAAATGTTCTGGAGAAGTTCTGTAACTTTATAAGAATTGGAATTCATCATCAGTTAAAAGTTTTATTCCACTATAACCAGCTTTTTAAACGAGGTTTAAGATTTAATAATAATAAAAATAATGCAAAAAATAGCATTTGGCGTGAATAATAGACAGAATAATAAAAACTTAATGCACACCACTTAGAATATTTTAAAATTCAACAGACATTCTATTTACGTCAAATCCTGTGATAAATTAATGAGAAAGACTTTTAAAAAAAGGCAAAGAGAAGCAAAAATCTATTAAAAATCTGCCTGCATAAGATTTTCATCTAATAGTACAATTACATTAACGATCCCATTTTAAAGAAAAACGTTTTCTTAATGAGATGAGTAGATTTTTTGCTCGTTTTGCTTAAGGCTTTTTGTGATACGAGGGGTCTGTTCCACCATTTTTCTATTCTTTTCTCAAACAATGCTGTCAATAAAAGACAAAAGGAAGTGATATTATCTTAACGAGGAGAAGTAAGTAGGCATAAAGGTTAGATCACAGCTTTCGTGCCTAGTATGTTGATCCTCACTAACCTGTTAACCCTTTGTTTCTACAGACACCTGAGTGCTTGGACCTCCATGGGTGTCGCCTCACGAATTGTAATCACCTCACGATCAACAAGCGGAATACTCAAGAAATGGAAGAAAATAAAATGTTCGAATTCTACTTATTAACGAACATTTTTTTATTCACTCATATGCTCACTGAATCTGGCGTCCGAAGTCTAATCGGCCATTTGACTACTACATAATGGTGGAGCGTTATTCAACATCGGAGGATATAATGGTCGCATATTTTTTAAGTTAACAAAGAGAACATTGCTTTGTTAGGCTAGAAGACTCTTCGGACTATTGTTATATTGAATTTTTCCCGTGGAACTTATCAAATAATACTCGTTTCTAATTGATGGTGGGTGCTTGACCTTTCCTTAAACGATTATTGAACTAAAAGGGAATTCTAGAATTGAACCAAATGTGATAAACTGTCGGTTTTCGGTTTATGCCTGCGGCATGATTTTTGCAAATTATATGATTGTCCTTTCAAATTTAGCGACTTTAGAAATCACGTTCTTTTGTGGTAAACACACAGAAGAATAAAAATTCTATTGTTTAAAGTAAGTACTTTATCCGATTTCAGTAATTGGAATACGTGATTTTGGGCTACAGAATTAAGTGTTCTTGTTAGCTTTTATTATAAAAAAAAGACGAAAAAAACTAGAGCCTCATAATAAGCTTTTAAAGAAAATATCCTTTTTTAAGATAGCTATTGAAAAGAAGATAAAAAGAGTCAATTCACTTTATATCTTTGGTAGATCTATTATATCCGTTTATGTCTAAATTTATTTATCAATAAATTTCTTTTATGGAGGAAATGAATGATTATTTCAGATGACTGCGGAAACAGTACCAAAATTACTTATGTTAAAATAACGTTTCGCGTCTCAGAGGATATAGTCGTTGACTTAATAAATGAAAGGATTAAAATTTTATGTAGAACTTTAAAAAAATATAGGCATTTATTAAAAATATTTTTCTCTTCTTACTTCATATGAAGATAATTATCTAAGTGATCATTAATCCTTTAATTTTATATTAAATTTTTATAAAGATGCAACATTAAAATTGATATTCGTAAAATATTTGCATATATGCAATATTCATATGCAATATGTATATATACAATGTATGCAATATTCTTAAAAAAATTACGATAAATTTCTTCAAGAAAATTTCATTTTTTTCATGCTTTAAGGATGTATATTGTTTTACAATTAATGTTTAATACATGTATATATATATATACAGTGTGTCTACTCTCAACGGTGGCCAATAGCTAATTTCTAAACCGTTAGTCATACGTTTATAGTTCCAATTGCAAAAATGTTTTAAAATCAGGTAAAGAATTGTTTTTTAAGTGATTTATGTCAAAAACTTATTAAAAAATTACGAAAATGAAATTTGTATTTGATCTTCCGGTCCTATGAGTGTTATTTAGTAAAAAATTTCCATCACTTTAATAAGCAATATAAAAAAGGACCCATTCTTCTAACATTAAAATTGACTAAGTTATGAATTTTTAAATTTCATGCCTTAAACCACTTTACTGTAATTGAAAACGGAAGAGTTGGACTAAGTTTTAAGGGAACGTACACTAAGTGCTTAAAGTATTATAAAGGGCGTCCATTTCCAACGCAGTCCGATGGCCAATTCCTAAATCATTTGTCACAGACATATAGTTCCAGATACAAAAATGTTTTAAATGAGGTCAAGAAATATTTTTAAGCAATTTAACTGAAGGTGATGCCACCGTATAAGTTTTACGGTTGTGATAATTTTAATTAATTAACTTCTAGATTAGTTAAAAAAATTTAAGATGTGAGTTTCAAAATTCTCTTTATCGAAAAAATTAAATTTTAAGATATCGCGAAAAACCTTTAAATTTGCCCATTGGTTTTCATTATAAATTTGAAGATTGTAGTGTTACATTAGCGAAGATTGGTATAGATTGACAGAGAAAACAAAAGCGATAAGGCAAGTTTTTAAAATCACATCCTCAATTGTATTTTTACATATGTTTTATTTTGTAAGAAATGAAGCTGTTTCTTTTCATGATTTTATTTTAAAAAGCTGTGTTATTTTAAAAAGCTTTTCTTTTACTTATAACGTTCGTATGTATTTTTCCTAGTTCAAAATTTGTATTAAAATTTTAACTCACTACCAAATATCCGAACGAGGTTCAAATCGCATACTTATTTATATCCAATAACAATGTAATATTAATACGATTTTAGTTGCATACCATTTATTTATTTAATCGGATGACACCAAATTGTATTAGGTTAAGTAATCTAATAGAATTTCAAATATGTATCAATTTGTAACGATTTGTGACTGTTGCTTTTCATAATTTAGATTAATATAATATCTGTTATTTTTTACTTATATTTTTAATACAAGTTGTATATTTTTCTTTACTATGTAAACATGAACATACATTTAAAAATAATATTGTAAAAATTATTTTATTCTCAACGTTTAATGTTAAATTTTATAACTGACGTTTATTTTTATTTCAAGTAAATTTGTGACTGACCACTGTTTTGCCTCAAAAAAGATGCTGCAGCTTTAAACAGCTATTACTCGGTCAGTTTTAATCGTAAAGGAATGGAACTTTTTTTGTCTTACTTGTTAGAGTAGTAATAAAAATTTACTAAATATCACATATAGGACCGGGGGACCGTATAAAAATTTAATTTTCGTAATTTTTTAATAATTTTTTTTTACCTAAATCGCTTAAAAAATACCTCTTTACCTTTTTAAAAACATTTTTGCAATAGGAACTATACGTCTACGACTTACAGTTAAGAAATTAGCCATTGTCCACCGTTGAGTGTGGACACCCAGTATATATATAATATAATTAATTATAAAACAATATATGATCCATTGAATTTAATACAAAATTACCACATTGAAATAAGGGAGAAAAGGATTAAAATGAATATAAATGAATTTTGCAGAACCAAACTAGAATCATCAGGAGCACAAATGCTTTGGAACTAAAAATAAATTGTGTGGTTTCATCTTCACAATAGCGTGAAAAAGCCAAATATTACGAATTTAGGGCTACTAATACTCATAAAACCAAAATTAAATGGAGAAAAAACATTAAAAATAAATCATAATAACATTGCATTATTAAATTGGATAGAAAAATAAAGAAAAAATAAAAAACTGAAAAAACATTTCATACACTATAGTTTACCCTAAAAAGATGTGGTGCAAAATAATTTAATTTTACAATAGTAACCTAAACTGAATATCTTAATATAAGATGAAATAAGGCATGAAATGGATATTTAATATATGACTAATTCCATGAAAACATGTCATGTCTGTCACGTACAACAAATTTTGCCTACCCGTATTTTAAAAAGTAAAAATGTGACTTAATTTATCGGAGATACCTCATCATTTGAATAGGACGAAGGAATCTTTTCGAAAATAAAGGTGGCCAACAGGTAGCGATTTTTACCTATGTGACAGACATGACAATTTTTCATGGAACTAACCATATGCATTTTATACACTTCGAAATAATATTTTAGGTACTATCCGAATAGTAAAAAGTTAGGTACAAGTTGAACATTGAAATTAATTAAATTATATTAATAGATTTCACTGATATATCTATACAACTATCCATACATTGATTATACAACTATCCATAGATTGATATCCGTTAATTGAACATCCAGTATAAAATGTATTGCAATTTAGCAAATGCCTCTCTCCCCCCTCAGTTTTTTCTTTTTAACAAGCCATTGCGTATTATTCAGACAACACCGCCTTCCTCCGTACTCTAATACCTACCCACCCAGCCAGCCTATTATATATATATATTTACATCATTTTTATTTATTTTTGTATTAGCTTTATTTTTAAATAATTTTTTATACATTTTTTACTCAATGTGTTAACTATTTTTAATATCATATAATTACTAATTGTATATTTAGGAAAACCATTATTTAATGCATCATAAATTAGCTTTTTAATATTTGCATTAATATGATGAGAAGAACATAAACATTTTATTCTATATAAATGATTAAGGATTATATTATGATATACAGAATTATGAAGACATTTAAAATTAGTAATTGTATTAACTTTAAAAATATTTCGTTCCGTTTATCATATATATCAGTTATTAATTTGTTTTCTATTAATACAATTTTAAGATCTAAAAAATTAATGGTATTGTTAAAAAGTAAGTTTTTTGTAATTTCGAAATTAGCTGGATAATCTACTGGAAATTGAGATTGGTTGAGATATATTGGTATATTCAGTGGCAATTATAATTATATCATCAATATACAGTAAAACCTCTAAATAACGGACACCTCGGGAACACAGAAATTGTCCGCTATTCGGAGGTGTCCGGTTTTGGGAGAAACTCAGTGATACAAAAATCGCTAAGAAATACTTAATATTTCATCAATTGACATTTATATGCTCTAAAACCTCTATTATTTGACTAATGACAAATTAAAATTATTTTTAAGCAATAAAACTTAAAAACTGTGTACACCTTAAACTGCTGTGTATTACATTCTTATTAAAAAAAATCTGTTACAGAAGTTTACTTTTGCTAGTGATTACGTGTAATTTGTTTTTCAGTGTGATGTTATTGGTCATTATAGAGTTCCGAGCGGGGATAGGGATTACACTTTTTGATCATTAAAATCATAAGATCATAGAATCTTCCAGGGGTACATAGACATTTGAATGATCTGGGCGATGTCCCTCCCAGGCAGCTCCCTGAATTCAACAATGAACGTGAAGACGAAATTTCCTCAGCCCACCCTCTACATTTATGGTATTCCAGATTAATTCCTCATGTATTTGTTTAGATATTTAACAAAATGACTAAAATCGCTAGGTGGTCGGATTAATATCACTAAACAGTATATTTTGCAAGTTTGACTACTGAGCATGATTTTTTTTTTTTTTTTATAAATCCATTTGAAAATAGTCTTCCAACAGCTGCTTTTATTTAAATATGTAGATAAACGTGTCTTGATATAAATGGTGCCAATAGCAACAGCTATTGATAAATTAAATGAATGGAAATTTTTTTATCGTACGATGTCGCATTTAAATGTCTGCAATTAAAGAATAAATAACAAAATCAACAACGTTATTTTCTTATTTATAGACTAGCAAGATGGTAGCTTCCATAAACTCACCACTTCTCAAGAAAACTCATTGTAGAAAATAATTGCAATCTGATACTCCATCACAAACTATCAAACATATGCAATTTTTCCTCTCAAGTATATAAATAAATCATAAAACCTTTGAACTCTGATATTGAAAAATATTAAATTATGAAATGTTTCTTATTAAGAAATGATCTATTAAAAATCTTATTATAAAAAGAAATTTGTATAGGAATCAGAAATCGCTGAGGTATGTGTTTAAATTAAGTTCTGATGGAAACAAGGGGTGGAAAAATCTCCTTCAGGAACCAAATGTGTATCATTTATTATAGCTGTCGAAAATAGTGAGTAGAACTGTTCCATTAGGTGACTTTACTGGCTTGGTGGGAGGATTCAAGTTCGTGAGGGGGATGGCATTCGATTTTAAGCAGAGAAGCGAAATTGCTATGAATTTCCAAGCAAGGGTGTGATTACTTATAATCAGAAAGTAGCAGGATCATCTAAACAGGCTATTTTCAACTGCAGCTGTTTACTTCAAGAAAGGATTCCACAAAAGAAAAAACCAACCAAGAATGCGTAATTCCTAATCCCGGATATATTTAGACTGTCATTTCTTTATATTATGGTCTTTTGGGAAATGGAAAACAGGTTTTACGTATAAAATTGTAGCATATGTCTTTATAAAATATGATACAGTGTTTGGATCATACTTCTTTTTTTAGCAGAATAAACAAAAAAAGTATATAGACTTCGTGATTGCAATTTTTATTTCAGTAGAGATATTTCTGTCTAAAGAATCTCGTATTGCAAAGTTTTTAGATTGTAAACTACGGAAACATTGAATATTTGACATTGTTACTTGCGAAATATTCAATACATTTTCGAACTATTTAAAAATGCATAATATATTTATTTTACAAACTTAACAGCTTTTCAATTAACGTTTAACACAATTATTCAATTTGTAAATAAATCGTAACAGCGGTAAATTTTCAAGTTGGTGAAAAAGTCTGGTTCGGGATTCGAACCAGGGATGTATTCAGGCCCCGATCATGACTAATTGGGGTCCTGGGCAAAGATAAGTTAGCCCCCCCCCCCCATTCGAACTGCTGCAACATTTTTCAATTAAAACTGATAGTGAATCATGTGTGTAATACATAAACAATATTTTCGTACCTTGAAATTTAAATATAAGAAAATTCTTAGCTCCGTCAATTCTAAATTAAGTACCGTAATTAATAAAAATATTCTTTTTTCGTAGTATAAAACAAAACTCTTTTGTGTAACTTGAACAACTTGTTATATTACTTAAAAATAAATTTAATAACTTCAATTAGTGGAAAAATGTTAAATATTCTAACATATAAATGTGAGTTAATCAAGTTACTTTCTTTTGCATCTTTTTAAGTTGTACTACACTTACTGATTATTTTCAATCAATAAAATTTAGATATGATTCAAATTCGTTGCTAATAAAATCTATTAAAAACACAATATTATTTCTTATTTAATAATGGTTGAGATTAGCTTTGCGAAAGCATTGAGCTCTGTGAGTTCAAAATGAAATTTGTTTTTCAGAAAATTAAGTAAAATCTTTTAAAAAGTAAATTTGTAATTTGTATTTGAAAATTTTTAGAATTGGAATTGGGGAAAAAATTAATGTTTTGTAAATTAATACATGGATTTGCGGGCCCCTTGAAGTCCGGGGATCATGGACAAAGTCCCGATTTGCCCATGCGATAAAAAGAGCCTAGATGTATTGGCTGCAGCTGCCAGTGCTCTTCAGACTGAGCCATCACGAGCGAAAATGGTAGGACTAACTTATTTAACTAACCATAACTAACCATAACTAACCATTAGTTGGCTGCCATTTGTTCACTTGACGGTTTGTTGGTTGAATTAGTACTCCAGTATTCATCCGGGATGTTTCATTTGGAAGAATGTTGACGGCTTCAAGCAATACATCCCAGTCCCGGGCCGGATTTTTTCCCATGACTTGGAAATTTACAACTGTTATGTTTAAGTGGAAACAGGAGTGATATATATATGTATATATATGTATATATATATATATATATATATACAGACACATATATATATATACACACACACATATATATATATATATATATATATATTTTATTGACTTAAAATTTCTTTGAACCTTCCTGAATCCATTGGTATGTCTATGTTTTTCCTGACCATTAAAAATAATCTAAAAATTTCAGGGGGATAAACTGACTCTTAATCTACGCCCATTCACATTAATTTTACGCTGATATTTAATTCTGATTTCCGGTTTTAAATTCTATTCGCACCACTCTATTTTTTAAATAAATTTTGTGGTATGCACAAGCCATCAAAATATAATTAAAATATTTTCTTATAAAAAAGTGGTACTAACAGAATAAAAATCGTGTAAGAAATGCTGATCCGGAAGTCACGTGAAAAATGACATAGAGCCGATAAGGGTTAAAACATTATTTCAGTTATTACATGAAACTAAATTTGTGCAAGCGTTTATATATACTTCACTGTTAAAAATTTGACCAATTTGCTGCAGCGTCACTCCACCGCTTTTACAGAATATCTCTTTTATGACCAATGAGTATGCTCCATAACACTGTAACACTTTTTTATAAAAGCGGTGGAGTGACGCTGCAGCAAATGGGTCAAATTTTTAACAGTGTTTAATTCATGTGTTTCATAAAATTGTGAAAGAACTTCACACAAGTCAGAAGTGTTTAAGTTTTTAGTCTCTCCTGACAAATCATACTTTTCAGGAAAAAAATCCCATTATCTCATAAAGTACTTGAGCAATTTTGATTTTTTTTTGGGGGGGGGGAGGTGGAGGGGGGGTTGTAGAGTATAAATATAGGATCATATGCATGGCAGATATTTTTAAAAAAATCAATTAATTTCAGAAAAAATAATTCTGAAAAATAGAAAACTTCCGAAAATTGACAATGCTCTAAAAAGAAAAGCTTTAGGAAAAACTGTCTGCCATAAATCTTGATCATGATCCAGTCAATATGGATTTCAAATTTAACCAAATTCGGTCGGGTAGTTTCCGAGGAAATGGATCTTAAATTGACTTATTTTCTATAGGGTTTCACCTAGGTTTATCTTCCCTTAATAGCTTTTATTTGCCAGAAATTTAACTTTTAGCAATTTTATTTCTAATAATTTATTTTTTATAACTTTTTGTAACCAATGGCTTTTATCACAATTCAAAACCTTCACTGTATAATCTGGAATAACTTTTCGTATATTTGAAATCTGTATTAAACATTAATCGGGTAGATTTCCATGAGCTTTACTCCTTTGTCTTGCGGAAATTTTCACCCACTCTATATGCCAATTAAACTAAATTGTTGAAATCGATTGAATAGAAAAAAAAAATGTTTCCATTTTTACGATATGAAGAAACATTTGTATCTCCATGAATGTGCATGATTTTATTATACAAATGAAGACAAATCTTGCACACCATCTACATAGTCCCATGCAGTAAATATATGTCAGTTCGAGTATTTTTTGCTCGGAAATCTCAATTATTATTTTTTCGTAAACATTTTTTGTCTCTTAATTGCCCTTGTTATCAAATTTTCACTGAAAAATATGAGGTCAAATATTTTCTTTATATTCCCAAAGTTGTATGTAAAGTCCTTTTATGTTCCTAAAACGCGCATTATCGAAAGTGTTCCAAGATTTTTTCTCTATATAGTGTTGTTCGGCTTGAGAATGTATAATTCTGTTAAAAGAGAACTTTGAGCTATTTATGCTAGTACTATGTAGGATTCCATTCTAAAATTTAGTTTAAAAAAAAAAAAAAAAAAAAAAAAAAAAAAAAAAAAACACGTGCCATAACTCAAAACGCATTTCTAGCAAAAATCACTAACAGACTTGAGATACAGTACTTTTCCCGAAATCTTGATGTCCCTGTAAATGAACAATAAATGTGATGTACATTAGGGTGGATCGATTGTCTATGGCGAAAAAAAAATTACCATTAATCAAAATCTACCTATGCGGAAAAGATGTTCTATTGTATGGAGATTAAGGGAAAAATAATAAAAAAAAAATAATTTTAAAATTTAATACTGCCACAAAAGGGTTGAAATTTCGAAAAAATTTGAAAAAAGACCGAATTTTGGTTAGGTTATTTTTGTAAAAAACTAATTACTTTAATATTTTTTTTAATCCAACAGTTCGGAAAAGATGTTATATCGTATGGAGGTTAAGTAAAAAACAATAATAAATAATAAATTCAAAATTTAATACTGCCACAAAAAAGTTTAAAATTCGATAAAATATTGAAAAAACGGAAAAAGTTCTAAATTTGGTTAGATTTAATTTTGACGCAAAATAAACATTTTAATATCAATCAAAACCTACCTTTGCGTAAGAAATATTATATTGCATGGATATTAAGTAAAAATAAATAAATAAATAAATAAATAAATAAATAAATAAAACTAATTTCGAAATTTAATACTCCTGCAAGTAATTTAAAGTTTCGAAAAACTGGCAGTTCCAGTTTTTTCAGTTAGAATTTGTCTGCTTGTGTATTATGTAGCTTAGTGTACCTTGAATATTACTGTACCATGGCGTTGTTAAAATAAAATAAAAAAAGAGAGAGATATGAATTACACCCTATTTGGGTCTAGCTTTGATATGCCAGTAAATATGCTCCCTAATACAAAAAAGATATAAAATTTACATATTGGTATTTAAAGAATAACCGAAGAAAGAAATCGGTCAACATCTATTTATTTCCTGCCAGTGAGAAGGAGTTTCTAATAAGTTACTAGTGACCTGTAAATGAGATTCAATCTCAATAACTTACTATAGCAGCCTTTTAAGAAAAATTAAACTGTTTAACGACAAATATTGCGCTCTTCTTAATTCCTGTAAAACAAAATAAGATACTGAAAGCTACTAAAGTCTTTTGGACCTTTCCGAAAATACTGCCTATTTTTTCAGTTCAATAGATTTGAATATGAATATGAATATTGAGTGTAAACTAAACCGACGTATTGAGAGCAAACTCACTTTTCTACATCATCAGCTATCATTGAAAAGCCAAAATGCTGCCGAGCTAGGTGTCACATCATCAGAATATTGGAGAGTTTGGGCACTTCCGACCAAGCAGATGCTGCCATCGTGTCTGGTGCTTTTCAAGACGTGGGCATTATCTCACAAAACTATGAATCGAATGCTACTGACAGAAAAAAATCGGCATGACAAAACAAACCAAAGACCACTCCATCGTTTTAGTCATTCTCTTTAGTCATTTGTAAAAGATTATGACCATGGCCATTTTCTTTAAACTTTTATGAGTGTAAAGACTGACTGCATCACTAGAAAACCACAGAATAAAAATGATAATAGAAGCAGACTTGAGCTTGAAAAAAGAACTGGGTTCCGAATATATCGGCCACATATATATAAATTCCGGGAGAGTACCAAACAATTTTAAAACACGACGTACATTTTTTGTCATGTGTTAACAATAATATACATGTAACAAAGCTGGTTGCTATCGGTTGTGACGTAATATCTGTTAATATAGATGTTAAAGGATGTGTTATTCGAAATATGGGACTGATCTTCAAGCGTCCACTACAATGATTTTTGTGCTAGTTACACACCAATGAAATTTCACTATGTCATCTTTTTGCAGCGTGTATGGAACCGCGGCTGGCATAAATGTTTCACTGGTGAAATAGAAAGATTATTCACAGCATGTTAGAAGCTTTTTGTATTTTCATTTATGTCAGTATATGAATTCTAAAAATGCGCGAGTGAAATCAAACGGTCTGCTGTAATCCTAATCATTACATAAAAACTATCTATATTTTCAATTTACCAGCTTTTTGACCTTTTGCGACGGATTTCATAGATTTAATTAAATGGGAAAATGTGTCGAACCTCCACTAACTGGCGGATTTAGTAACGACATGATTTCAGAAGCAATATGTAAATCCAGCAATCATTTCAGTGGCAATAACATCTACTTTCAATAATATATATTCGCGCAACTCTCATTCTACAAAACTAATAATCAAAAGAGTCACGGAAGTATTTCTGCTGTGTATGGACCATACATAAGTAACAGTTATATAAAAATTGAATTGAATTACAAAATCTCATGTCGATTTTCAATACCGAACGTCATTATCGCCAATTGCAATGTTGACGATTTTTCTTGATTTAATACTAATGAAGCTGTTAAATAAGAAACTAAAGTTTTTATCTTGTAATCAATTAAATATCCTCTCATTTTAATAAATGTTAAAAATGTCTAAAATTCATATTTTATTTTACAAAACAAAAGTTGATTTTTTACCGTAAAAACGTTCAAATACATAAATCAGGGTTCGTACGGATCCTGGAATTTCATGACAAGGAAATTTTTTGGTACCAGTATTTTCTTACAGAAGATCTATAATTAAATAAAGGGATATTTCGCACGTTTAAACTAGATTTATTTTTTCGTAAAATAATACTGGTACATCACATGAGAAATAACGGTACCCGTACGAACCATGTAAATTTGAGCCACATTGCGGTAGATTTAAATTTTGAAATTAATTTTTTAAATTATTTTTCTCATACTCATCATATAATATAACATCTTTAACGCATAGGTAGGTTTTGGATAACTTTTTAAACTATTATTTTGAATAAAAAATATTCTAGCCAAAATTAGGTCTTTTTTCACTTTTTTTCGAAATTCAACCTCATTGTGGCAGTATTAAAATTTAAAATTAATTTTTTTAATTATTTTTCCCTTAATCTCCATCCAAGAGAACATCTTTTCCGCATAAGTAGGTTTTGACACGGTGAAAAAAAAATTTTCGATCCACCCTAATGTACATCATATTCTAACGGGATCATCTTTTTCGGTTAAACCCAACCACAGTAATGTTTATAAATTTCATAATGTTTGAAACAGTGTAATATAATTAAAGTATGCAGCAAAAAGTATTTTTCCCGTAGAACCGTAGAACCGAAGATTTGTATGACCCTGTTAAATGAGTGTTGAATGCTTTACACTCCATATTTTACATAAAACATATTTTAGTACACCAGATAAATTAACATTAATTTCAATAAGTTTATAATATTGTAACATCTTCAATTATTACTCATTCTACTGAAACCGAAATATATTGTGTGCCAATGTAAATTAACGATAAATACTATGTACACCACATTCTAAATTAAGGATCTTGTAGAGAAACTCAGTGATTCATTAAAATTTTAATATCTTTCAAATAATATAACTTCATTAAAATGACTTCAAATATTTTTCTCTCATAAAAAAATAATAATTAAATTTTCTGTAAACAAATTTAAAATACTATACGCTTCTTTTTTATATCGAACATTCCATGATAAACTTCAATAACGTATATCATTTACATATCAATTAGGGTGTATTGAGGCGAGTTAGAGCACGGACAGTCAACTTGAATTCGTAAGTACTTTTGAACAATATTGATAAGCGTTAAATATTACAAATTAAAATAATTTTCTCAGAACGGAAGAGTAATTCAAATGTGGAACACTTGATAGAAAAAAATGACTATTAAAAGCCAAAATTTTTCTGTGTACCAAATAAAAGAAGTAGTCAAAAGAAAATATATCAAAAGAAAGTAATCGTTTCTGCATACGAGATTTATCAGGATGTAAAGCTGCAGCATTATGTTTTGTAACAGAGATGTTATGGTTGAGCTGTTTGGTAACTGGTGTAAGTAGCAACATGATGGCACTATATTTAAACATTCTCTGAAACAACCGGAACAAATTTTTCGGATGGTTTAATGCCTGGTTAACGTAGATTATATAAATGTCTCAGTCTATCACTTTCGGTTTTTTATACGTATTTAAAGGAACAAGTCGTATAAAATATTCTGATTGTTTCTACACATGATAGTATTTAAATTATTCTACATTTCAAACATGTCATATAGTTACTGAAAATGTTTACATAATTATGTACTTGAAAGTCGGTGGGATAATATATATTAATTTTGATCCTCAAATAAAACAATTAAACCAGAATTTGGGGGTTGTTTTGTCTTTTAAAATGTACGTGCAGAAAAGCTTTTACTTATTTTAATATCAATTATTTTGTAAATCGTGGTGTAAGTCAATCATTTTAACATTTCATTAATTGAAATATTTTGCCATTGAATGGATTAAGCTAATGTATAAATAGTTAAGAAATGATAACTAACCGATTTCTTAATCTTATAGAAGATGATCATTAATGACATGAGCATGCGAATTAAAAGTAAAACAAGTGTCTTAAGCACAAAACTAACACTAAGAAGAAAAAAATTCCATTGAAATAATATGGTAGCAAAAATGCTACCATAAGCTGATGAGCACTGATGTCCGTGGTAGTAGATCTACTATCTTGATTTTAATAATACATTTTGCCATCAATAAACGGTCAAGTGCGAGTATTATTCACGCGCGGACGATTCCATACAGTAAATATATGAATTATTGACTGCATTATTAAAAAGATAGTTTTTGAAAGAATAATAACCCTTTGTAAAAACCATACAACCTAAGATTGGGTATAGCTGTATATACTAAAATGTACGAATGGGTATATTATAAAAGTTCAAAGACATATGAAGCCTCAATAATATCAAATATTCCTTTTCTGCATAACTCTTTTGTAAATACTATCGTAAACTTTTTTTACTTGATGAACTTAATTCGATAATATAAAAGTAATGCATATTTAAATTTAATTTGGCATTTCATAAACTAAATTTGGCGTAGAAATATTTTTTCTTTCTATAGTGAAGTTAAAACAAAGCACTTGTTCAAAGTTTAAATCCGGCATTCTGCTAAGCGCTCTTCGAAAGGAGGTCGCAAAGTTGCAACGCTGCTTTGGTCCATGCCGCGTTTTAGCAGATGTGCTTTTAATTAACTTTCAAGGGTACGGGGGGCGTTTAGAGTGATCAACTCAATGAAAACTACTCACGAATGTTACAGTATTTATGTGATTAATTCAATTTAAATTAGTCATTTTTTTAAAATTCGACGTTTTGTAGATTTAAACTGCTATTGGGTATTACATTACACAAATATATCATTAAAAGTTGTAGCTAGACTTTAAAAACCAATGATACATAGAGCATGCCACCCCTGTATTATATATGTCCAAACCCAAAGTTTCTTTACGGGTAAATATCTCGGCTAATTACCGACATTTGTTTTCAAAAATAACTATCAACAATGATTTTATACTTCTGCAACAATAGGTAACTCCAGGGATCCTCAACATCTTTTCTGT
>OZ025293.1:360761369-360813369 GCA_964019185.1 Maratus speculifer | reverse complement strand
CTCTTTCCCAAAGCTTTAATTCAAAATCATATTTTAGCATTTTATTTTTTTTTATTTAAAATTTTTATTGTGTTTAAATTAATATATTATAACTATATTAAATTAATATTAATATAGCTAGTATTTGTTATTTTTACAAAAACATCGTTTGAATAAGATGTGTGTACATACACAAATCTTTCACGAAACACTCAGAAATATTGTATTTCAAGACGTTGAGGCTTTTATTAAGAAAATGAAATCTCAACACATTTCGAAGTATTTAGCTTTTTTCACAAATATGAGGCTTTTTTTTAAGTACACATTTTCTGTGCGGCAAAAACATCTTTTTTTCAAAAACTCACGAAATGTATTAGAGAGGGAAGCAATACGTATAAGCAAGAGGGTATAGTTTGTCTTCATAGAAATTTGAATAACAACTTTTTCTATTAAAAAGATCTTTCGATAAATTATTCATTCTATTAAAAAAAATCAAATTATTATTTTTATTTGAGAATTTACCAAATTACCTATAATTTAAGGCCAAACATGACTTTTGCTGCTTACAACACATTCCAAACATCTTGGGAGCATGGGAGATTATCGAATTTAAGTCAGCTTTGTCCAAAATTAAATCTTGGATATCTTTGCATGCAACTAGTTCTAACATTTATCAATTCAGCCTGTGTCTTTTTAAGAAAAAAGTAGGATATCGCTCTTCCAAGTATTACGCTTAGTTATATATAGATATTTTTTATAGTCAAACAAAAATTATTTAGTAAAATATTTCCCATTGTTATCTGAAATTTATTTCATGAAAAGGACGTTCTTCACATGTGTTTTCTTTTCCTTTTAATATATTAAAATATTGTTTCGTTATTGATATGCAAATTTATTAATTAAATGTGCCTATATAATTAGTATTATCAAATACCTTGAATTTGAAACGGTGTAACAAACCCTGGTATTGTAGAAGTATGATATCCTCCCGCTAGTGGAAAAAGTTTTAGTTCTTCCGTTCAAGCAGTAAATAAATGTGTTTAGGTGCTTGAGCCGTAAACATCGTATGAAATTTCTTTTGCCGCTGAAAGTTCAAATATATTTGCATAAACAATCGAGATAATTTTCCTTTACCATTATCATTTCCTACTGCTTTATATTAACTTGCTATCTTTATATATTTTAGATGTGATGGTGTGACATCACAACATGTCAGCTTATTCTTGATGAGAGGCAATTAATGCTTTATCGCAGTAAAACAAAGACAGAGCGCGTGATATTTCCATGTCTTTTAGCTACCTTCCGGTCATAATAGGCGAGTTTATCTAATTGATGAATTGACATGTGATGAAGGTAGCCTAAAAGCAATCGAGGTCCTTAAAATACCATGGACGGTCCTTTCGTTGGTTAAACCCGCTGTAGGAAAGTTTACAAAAATCTGCAACTAACCGCTATGGTTTGGTTTGGTTTATTTTGTGTCGGCCGATTATCTCTTCGAGGGATATAAGTCCAGAGGCGGCGCACAGTGGGGCAGGAAGCCTCCAAAGTTGGCAAAAAATAACATTTACTTTGAACAAAAAAAGCATATCATGGATTCTTTTGCAGACTAAAAGTAGTAAAACGTTAAATTTTTACATAAGCTATAGAGTAATTTATTAATTAATTTACGAACCTTTTTCAATATTTTTTGTAGAAAAATGAGGTAAAAACAAGAATTTAAGATAGTTTTATACAAATTAAATATTTATAAATCACCATTAATATCGCATTTAAATTTTTTTAAATAAAGATAATTAATAATTTTAATGATTCTTAAGCAAACCTTAAAGAGAATATTAGAGACTCGTTTTGAAGGAATGAATCAACCTTTCTCAGGCAAAATGCACGCATTATTATAAAGACAGCAGAAGCAAAACTGTCTCTGCTGTCTTAATGCTAACACATACTTTTTCTTTTCCTGTCTTTCATATCTTAAACTCATACATGTCGCGTACACGAACGAAGATGTAGAACTAGAGTCTTGTAACCATTTTGCTCTTGACCTTTTTGATCGTCCAGAATAAAATCAGACGGAATATGAAGACGAACACGTTTGCTTTTCATTGACACTTCTGTTTGCTTTTCAAATCGTGGAAATGAAAGCAATTTGTCACTCTTTATTAATTCTAAAGTATTTCTCTTATCTCGCTAGGCTTTTGTCCATCGGAATTTATATTAAAATTTAAAAGATTTAATTTTATTTTCATTTAAACTGCTTGTTCGTAGTTTCTCAAATTATAAAGCTCTTATGCAAAAAAAAAAAAAAAAAAAAAAAAAAAAAAAATATATATATATATATATATATATATATATATATATATATATATATATATATATATATATATATATATTACTTTGTAAAATTTTTTGATAAAACGTTTCATGATAGTTAGTTTCATTTAAATATATTATTTTGTAATAAATAGTGTATTTAAATTCGTCTTTAACAAAGAAACAATATATATTCATGTTTGGCACACCCGTATACGCTAATAAAAATTTAAGGATGATTAACTATAAAAATGACTATACAATTAAAAAAGTAGCAAGATTTTTTGACATATTTACCCTTCTAAAACTCAAACTTAGTAGAAAAAATTATAGGTAACACTTAATTCGACTTAATTCATAACTAAAACCTTTAATGTTTGTAGACACTGTTAGTTATTTTTTTTTTTATATATAAATTTCACAACTATATATTCTAAGTATCTGTATATCTATAAAAATCGTATTAAAACAAATTGAAAGTTAATGAATTATTGTTACATACTTATAGTTAAAGGTTCCATAGTAAAAAAAAAAAAAAAAATTATTACCGCGAAATTAACAAAATAATATTGAAACAAAATTATTGATTTTTTTTTTCATTTATTATGAAAGTACAATATGCAGTTTAACTTCCTTCTTTAGTGACGACCAAACTAACTTTGTGCAAATTTTAATACTAGCCAAATGTGTACTGACATCTGCTCTATTAAAGTGACGTATGCCGGTAGTTCAAAATAAAATATCATTTTTTCGATTATTTGCTAGATTTGAATGCTTTTTGCCCCACTGTGCGGCGTGCCCTTCGTGAAGGTCTTTCTAAGGGAACCTAACCCATATTTACGCAAGGTTCGAAGAAAACCACGAAAACGCCGAACGGTTAGGCCGACGGCCGCGACTGGGTTCGAACCCAGCACTTGCCGTCTACCAGTTGAAAGGTCAAAGCCTCTCGGCCACTGGTGGGGCCCTAACTACAATAAGTGTTCAAGTTTTATCTGCGTACCTGATATTAAATATTTGATTCAGTTAAATTACTCACAATTCCTTTTTAAATTAAGTTCTCAGTTCTTATTTTATGCAGTATTTTAAATTCTTTCAATGACTTTCTCAAACCCTACTTCAATCACTGAAATGTTTTATTAAATTACAAGCATTCAAACTTAATTCTAAATGCTAATCAATATGATTTGTTTGTCTGGGGCACAATAGACATCTTCGTCACATGACGCTTAAAGAAACCATAATCACCGTTTGAATACTCTAAAAGAAAATACTGAAATCCAGCAATAACCAAAAGAAGCATTCTTGATTTAAACTGAATGTTCCACATAAGAAAGTTTATATATAAAATCCACAAAGTGCCCTAATGAGACATTCTTTATTGTAATGCATTCAAGTGTTGCGTCGAAATTAGCAATTTTTGTGAATCGTTGCTCCCAAAGGCAAAAAATAGTTCAAATAATATTGACTTAGCTTGTAAATTGTAAAAAAAAAAAAAAAAAAAAAAAAAAAAAAAAAAAAAAAAAAAATCTTGGATCAGAGTTTCCACAAAAATTTAATCATTAATCTCTCAGTGTATGAAATTGATATATGTAATTGGTGTAAATATTGATGAATAAATTTATTAATGCATTTAGCAATGTCAAAGACTTGTGTAAAAAGTATAATAATAATAATAATAATAACATACGTTTAAGAATAATGTAGAAATGTACAATTAAATGCATGATATTGCACACTTTATTTCTGCTCAAATATGATCTTCTCGATACAACACCAAATAAACAATCTTCAACTTATAAATAATATTCAGTCGGTTTTTATTTCCTCTTTCAAATCACTTAATAAATTAGGTGTGAATTAAGGGGAATTTAAATTTATGACAAAAAAATTATTATTTATCCCCCGATATTAATAAATTAATCTTCGATGAGAGTACGAAATCTTTAGCTATTTGTATGCATCATTACAAAACCACAACCTTTTTCTAATCAAGCATGTAGGAGTTATTAGTGATTTCTCAAAAAAATCAACAATACTGCGCAACGGTTCTATAACCAATGAAATTTGTTGGCCGTCGGGTCCAAGGACCACACCCTATCTGTGAGACGAATGGTCCGGGCAGTTCATAGGTCCGGCGGCACACCCGGCGAATGATTGTCAGGAGATAATCGACTTTTAAGCAGCTTTCAACGGCAGCCAGGTGTCTAAAACGGAATGCCACCAAATACTAAAAGATGGACGATAAGAGAAATGCATTTTTCTTTTATATACATTCATTTAGGCAGGGTATAAATACATTCCGAAGCCACCGTGTGACAACCAAAGAAAGAAAAAAGTTGAAAAAACGAAGTTACCAACAGAAAAGGAGGACAGTTTAGATAGAACTGAGAGATGGATGGCAAAATAGGCTCGCGGGCAGTGAGGAAAATATTAGATTTTTTTTCTTGAATACTATCGATATTCATCGATAGAAAATTCTATTAGAATTGGAAACTATTGTAATTCCTTTGCCAACCTCCGTTATTATTTTGATAGTAATCGACTTCGTAAAAACTGGTGTCCTTCAAAGAACAGGGCATGACTCGAAGTGTTTTCAATTATTTTGTTTCTTCTTTTGCATATAGATGCAATTTTCGTGAACAAGTGTGTATCCGGAATATTCAAAGCTTTTAAATCAACGAGAAACTGCCAGATTTGGTAGACAGGAGGTAGACTTTTGCCTTGGGAGATTTTAGAAGTGCATTTTAATTTTATTTAATATACATTATTATATAAGCATGATTCAAAAACCCATCTAGTACAATTTGACGAAATATATTCCTACTGCCTTAAAAGTAGCGCCACTAGTGCAAAATTAAGTTAATTAATGTAACACTCTTTTTATCACTATGACATTTGTGTAATCATTATTTATATTTGTGTAGCATACAGCAGTTTATACACTGGCGTATTCAATTGAATTGTTTTAATTGTTCTTTTAATATATTTCTGTAATTTAAATTGTTTAGTACTGATGTGAGATAAAAAAAAAAAAAAAAAAAAACAGCATTTCTATAAATGATGACCTCAATGTATCCGTCATCTGTGAAAGTATTCATTGAAACAATACATTTAATACTATCCCTAAATGTGTCTAATGTCTTTTTTTACAACCATAAATATAAATTTATAATTTTTCACATGAAAATACATTTTCAGTTTTCGATTAGAAAAAGATATTTTTTTCTTTTTGAACTAGTAAAGTAATAGTTCTGAACAGCTATTATGAAATTTCTGCTTTCAAATAAATGTATCGATAACAAGTCCAAAAATAATATGAACTAGATCAGGGGTGCAAAAATCTAGGCGACAGCAGGCAGTCTCTCACCACTAAAATTATTTCATTTCTTTTTATCTAATATTTCGTGTTAAATTCTAGTAAGATTGCTATTAAATTTTGAGCGAAGAAGACTTTAAAATTTTTGTGGTGGGAAATTAGCCACTGGCGCCTAGATTTTTGCACCCCTGAACTAGATGTTATCAAAGCTATACTTTACTTAGATATTACTGAAAATTTACAATTAATGACTGGGATAGAAACTTTTAATCAATATTCGATAAAATTGTTGTGAAATTATTACCAAAAATTATATACCTTCATAAGACAATAATTTAAGCACAGTTTAAAAGAAGTAAAAACATACTCCTTCTAAGAATAGAATTAAAAAGTATTAACAATATTGAAAATATGCTGTAGGAAAAGCTACTACGTATAGTCTTTCCCCGTTCTATAAGGATTTAATTGCAGATTTCTGTCAATGTTGTTTATGTCAGTGCTAAATTAAATGCTTCAGCAGAATGAGAATGTAACAACAACAAAAATAAATTCTAACCTTTGCAGATTTTCTTTTTATTGCGTTTATATGAAATTGAATTAAATAACTGATAACTTTATGAATAAAACGTTTTTATAAGACATAAAAGCTCCGTTTTTTATGTGTTTCGTAAAATATTTCAATTAATAGCCCAAGACCATGCGGAAAAAAATAATAACAATTGTCAATAAATCAACAGACAAAATATATTAGATAAATTTATCTTACCACTTTGCTGTACAGAAGTACTTTAAGAGAAAATTAGCAAAATAAATTCAAAAAATAAATTTATTATTATAAGTAATATTTTTTTAAGCTTAAAACACATTTTTTATGAATCCAAATGGTTCGATAAAATAGATAATCGTACAATAACATAAATGAAAATCCATGTGAGCTCAAATATTTAATCTTCTCTCTATATTGACTTCCATTACTGAAATAATTTCTCTCTGCGCCGTTCGTTACACATTTTCCTAACTGATCGATAAAAGGCCCAAGCCGAAATTCGAATTCAGAACCTCTGACTAAAACAGCTCTGCCGTTTGAACTACCTGGCCCGACAAACGGCAGGCATGTTTTGTTCAAGAGAGTTTATTGGCAATAGCATCTGGCTGCCATGTAGGCAGCTCAACAGAGTATTACACATCCTTCTGAGAGACATATATCCACCAGTTGTCAGCCCAGGTAGTTCAAACGATAGAGCATTTGCTTGTTTAAGTGAAAGGGTTTGGTTTCGAACCTCGGCGTGGGAATTTTTTCGTTCAGTTGAGAAATTCTCAACTGAGCGAAAACGCGATTGCTCATCTGAGCCACTCATGTGATATCTTTACCTATCAGTTGGATTGCGAAAAAAAAATTCCTATTAATAGTTTTGTCAACTTCAAAGACATTTAATGCAGAAAGAAAAGTTTGCAATCTGTCTATGGAAAATATACATAAATAAATGAAAGCGTGCTGGTATTCACGAGGGTCAAAGAGGTTTAGTCACCCTGAAAACAATAAAAATATCTCCCTTTTGCCGAAACGAAAAATTACTATTTAGTAAGGCAAACAGGTAGCTAGATTTTCGGATGAAATATCACAATGTAAAAGAAAGGAGATGTTTTTAACGGTCTATTGATCGCTAACTGCTTAGCCATGAAGAGTTTGCTAAAAGTTTCTTTTTAAATGAATTTCATTCTTGACTAGCTACGATTTCCTTTCCTTTTTTTTTCTTTTTAACATCTTTTTTTTTCTTTGGTCAGTATACTTTGTACAGTAGAAATATATTTTGATTTAAAATTTATGTTAAAAAAGAAATGTCTCATTTGCAACACAAAATCTGTTCATTTCCACCAAAAGAGGTATTTAGAAATAACGGTTTTAAAATTTCAATAAAAAAAAATTCGTTATATTAGAGAAATTTTAGAAAAAAGAAAATTAAGAATATTTTTGTGGTAAAAAATTAGTTTGTTGGCTTGTTGTTTTCAAAGATAGTCTTATGAAGATGAAATGATGAAATATTTTCTCGGTATATTTTAATATAATAAATGTTTTAAGCGCAAAATTGGTATATGAAAATATGAAATTTAAAAATTATATGAGAAATGGTTCAATTTGACAAAAATAAAAGGATGTACAAGTAGAAATTTTACCTAAGATTTGAAACGAACTTCATACATATATAAATTATGCATTCCTTCACGGTTCATCACCAAAAACAATTAAAAATATTTTATATAGTGTTTTATATATATTTTATATTGTGTAAAACGATTAATTATTACTCAAGTAGCTACATTAAAAAAGCAGTCATAAATAAGAAATATGGCACCTTATAAAACATCGATGACTATGTTTTACTACATTCAATTATATTATGGTAAAAAATTTAAAACAGTGTATCTAGAATTTAGCTTTCACAAAAGTCCTAAAATTTGATGAACTGGGAGAGAAAACAAAAGACAAAACAAATTTTAAAATGAATATTTTTCTTTGTTGAAAAATTGACATCGATGTTGCAATCGCCTTGCTCTGACTTTACTGTTATCTTTGGACGTTGGTGAAAATTAAAAAATTACAATTACTTTCTCTGTTATATGCGGATGGACAGACAAACAGACAGACAAACGGACGGACTTAACGACGGTTACAGTACAGGGCTCCCAAATGGTCCGCGAACTGAACATCAGTATTTTTTAACAGAAAATTTCATAATACGTTTGAGCTAGAATCAACTTCTAAAAATGGTTTCTTGACAATTTGCAAGAAAAATCTAAAAATAAAATTTCTCTAAAAAAATTCTGATGTTCAGTTCGCGGACCATTTGGGAGTCCTGTTATAGGTGCTTCGTATTTACATAATTACGAACACACCTAATAATCACGTTACCATTTTTAAATATTTGATACTTTTTATGCATTTATTACCATAATTTACTGTAAAAACAGTAATTCATGGATGTTAAACATATGCCAATAGTTCAAACAGCCACAATTAATTTCGAACAGAATATTCTGCGTTACTTATTGTAAATTTTTCGATTTGGACGGGTGAAGATATTTATTAGGAAAAAGTGGTGATAAGTGCATTTTAATAAAAATGATTGAACGCCTCTTTAGTAATTCCATCAAAATAGTGTATCTACTGATGCATTTTACAGACGTACCAGGCGTTATTTCCACGCAAAAAAGCAGATATAAAAATATATTTCTCGAAATCTTAGAATGAAAACAAAAAAAAGACTGTATTTTCAAGTAACTGCAGGAAATTTTCCTATTTTTTATAGTGGTGCCAGAGTGCTTGGAAATTCCAAGGAGTGTGCGAACATTGAACTGAGATTTTCTACGATTTTCGGTCATTTACGATGAACCAAGGTGGTGAGCTGTCAGGGAAAAGAGCAGTCGAAAACGATGTTAAATGCCAGTATTTGTTAAAGAGAAATTCGCCTTCTTTAATCCCTTTATGTTACTCAAAGTTTTCATAGAAGAAAATAGCGGGAGTTTACTCTTTCTTTTGACAGTGCTCCTCCCTGACCACTCACCACCCTGTAAACTAATACAAGCATTGAAAACTGTATCAAATAGAAATTTATTGATGATAATAAAATTCTTTAACGTTCCAAACTCTATGAAACAATCGGAACACTATTTGTCGCTCACCCGCAATAAAACTAAAATATCTCGACAACAGTAAATTTATCGCGAGATGCAAGAGAAAATTTGGATGAATTTACTGTATCTTAAAATTTTAGGACTTAGCTCTTCATGCAAGTTTAAAAATGTGCATGAAAGCTTAAAACCCTTAAGAATGAAAACATTTGATGAGGTTTGGAGAATTGGATAAACTTACCTCCCCACACAAGCCACCCTTCTTCCGTGGTAACGAATGGACAGATAGTATAATAAAGTGATTTCTCCTGTAACTAAACCTATAAAACATTTTGCTTAGCAAAATACACCTATGACAGACCTATTAGTAAGAATAAAATGCAAAACGAATTTTTGCGAGATGCGTCACTTTTCTTGCGGGTGAAAAATATATACTTTGAAGGGAAAGCAAATGTCAAAGTATATATTTTCTTAACTAAATAAATGACATCAAAGTTGTATGTAATAGTGATAAAACACCGTAATAACTGGCGATAAAATTTATAAATAAACTAAAACACTTTGTTAGATCATCATAAAATGACAAAATTAAACAGGACGCGTTTCGAGCTACAACAATAACAGCTCGTCATCAGCTAAACCCAACACGTGTCCGTAAGGCACAGACACTGTGCTGTTAGTTTATTTATCAAAGTTGTATGTATTTCGCTCTTAATGCCAATATTCTTTTAACACTAGAACGGCCATGAACCAGTGTTGCCAGTGGGCTACTTTTTTAAAATTCAGATTTCTTGATTCACACCACTTTTTTGAAGCTGTAAGTTATCTTTTGTTTTCGCCTTAATAATCATGCTATTGAATAAGACACATTTAATTATTTGTAAAAAGTGGCGCCAATCAAGAATCTGAATTTTAGAAATGTAGCCCATCTGGCAACACTGCCATGAACGGTCATTTTGACCGTTACCATATGAATGCCTTTCGGTTCAAACCAGAAATTTCATTATAAAATAAGTTTAAAAGATAAAAAGAATGAAAACGTTAAATAAAATAAAGTCAAACTATTTTAAACAAAAATTTTGGTGTGAAATAATTTTACAAAAACTTGGCTAAATTTTCTAGCCAAGTTTTCTAGTGTTAATGTTGTACTACCAGCATTGACCATTTATTAAAATTGCATTTTTCACATATTTATTCAAATAATGGAAGACAAGGATCTGAGATACTAAAAAATCATATCCTGTGATTTTTTTTCTACAGAGTACTTTATTTATTAATATTTGTAAACTTATTGTTCATTATTAAGCATTATTCTAACAATATTCTGCTACATTTCATAAAAAATATTGAAAATTCAGCCAGTGATAGTGATGAGAACCGAGTCCCCTCATAAAAAAGCTTCCATGCGGTAGTCAAGATACCTCATGATTGCTTCATCTGAAGTTAAAAAACTAAAGGGATTTCTTTAGTACATAAGTCTATCTTGCATTTGAACGAAGGAATTTACAAAATATTCATTTTTGAATTTTTGGTGAAAGTGCAATAAAAAAAAAACTTTGATTTAAACTTTTATTTTCGCCAAAAATTGCTCTTTTTGTTTAATTAAAAAATAAGTTGTAATTGAACAAATAAAGCCTTCGTTCAGAAACTAGTATTTAGTATGTAAATGAAGAGGGCAAAGTTTAGGAGAAATCTATGAGAGGGTTTTCGAGAAATTTTGACTACCGACAGGGCTCCCAAATGGTCCGCGAACTGAACATCAGATTTTTTTTCGAGAAATTTTCTTTTTAGATTTTTCTTGCAAATTATCAAGAAACCACCTTTGTAAGTTGATTCTAGCTCAAACCTATCATGAAATTTTCTGTTAAAAATACTGATGTTCAGTTCGTGGACCATTTGGGAGCCCTGCTACCGACTTAAAAAAAGTTTTGGGGAAAATGCGATTAAAGTTTGATACATGAATAAAATAGAGATTTTTTAAAAACTGAATCGTCCTTTCCAGCTCCATAAAGAAACTCGTCTGCTGTTGCATGATCCAAAGCACACTTTCGCTCCATCCTACAGCGCTACTCCGTAAAGGTATCGCTTGAAATGGCTTAGTGACGGTCAAAGTGTTCGAGCTCCTTCAGACTCAATTGTCTAGAACTGGGAAAGTTTTGCTCCTAATGATTTGAAATTTTCCGAAAATATTTCTTATAAGTTGCCGTATCATAAAATTAGAAAAAAAAAATCTTCCCCTCCCCCCTTAAATGTTAAATGTGCCTTTTTTCTTAATGTTTTTCAGAAATTTTATTACATGGGATTTAATTTATACGAAATGTTGGTTCTAAAAAATTCCAACTTAGATTACATCATTATTACGGAACACCCAATGAAAACTAAGAACAACAACATAAAAAATGCTATAAATCAATTTAGGTGTGCCATTCTTTTATAAGAAAGATTTAATTTTGTAAAATTACAAAATTTGTACATCAAAATTTTCCTAACTACGTAAAATTTGAAAAAGTTAAGTTATTTAGTACTTTCCATTATTTTACAACAAAGGATAACATTTTAAAATATGTAAAAGTTTTATAGCACCTTAAATATACACCGGTCACACACATTTTTTCCGAATTTTAAAACCAATAACAGCGCGTTGACAATTAGAACACTTTTAAGTGGTACGTATGCATTAACAGCATTAATTTTGCTAGTCAAAATGTAGCCAAAATGTAGTCAAATGTGGTACTTCAAAGACTAATGAAAAAAGCGGGGGTTTGCATGTGTTTTGTAGAATTTTAAACTCAACAGCATTTCCAGAATGCATTATCCAATTTTTTTTTAAATAAAATAAAAGCATAAAAATAGAAGACCGATGATTTCATTCCTCATTTTGTATTTTTTACTATAAACATTCCTATTGTAATGTACATAAATGAAGACAACACAGAATGTCATTCTTTTTTCATTGCATTGCAGGACAAAAATTTGAACAAGGATATAGTTTATCTCTAATGTGAAAGAACTAATGGGTTTCAGTTTATATTTTGAAATTAGAAACTGACTTTTGAAAAGTTTTCCTCTAATTATATACATGAACCATAATCTTTCGAAATAGGAAAATACATTTTCGGTATTTTTTGAGTATTTAAGTTAGTATATTCAATATCAATATTGTTTTCCTAAAACGTAATGAGTGACATAAACTCGCTCTGTATTCTATTTCAGGTTTTTAACCCCGAAGAAAAATTCGAGCATGGTTAACTTAAGAAAAATGCTTACAAATATTTTAATTTAAATAAGTATAGACTATATCATAGAATAAATATGTGCAAATATGTTATTTTTATTCATAAAAATGCAGTAAATTTAAAAAACACTGTAAAATAATGGGGCTGAGACATTTCAAGGGAGAGTGACTGTTAAATTACAGTTCATTTTTAATAAAGTAATTTTTAAAACACTAAAACTTTCTATGAATTTATATTTTAATGTACAGTGCGCAAAAGTATCTCATATTAAATTTCAAAATTTCCCGGAAAAAATTTATTTAATGCTAGAAGTTATTTTTATAAATGCACGTAGCTGATTTTGTTAATGTCTTCACCACATTAAAAATGAAATCAACTTTGAAATTACTGTAGCAAAAGTAACAGCATAATTTTATTGTATATATTAATGATACATATGTTAATAAAGAATTGTTGATATGCAAATTTCATTAAATTGTAAACTGTGATTAGTGAAATAAAAATTGTTTCAAAATAACAAATTTTAAAGTGAAAATATCAGTTATATATATATCCTAACGAGGTACTTCTGTCGTTTTTATTTTGGTTGTTTTTGTTCATGTGGCTAAAAATTGTCATTTTGGAACATCCTTGACGTACGAAGAAAAAGTTATTGATTAAAACTACAAAACATGTTTTGTTGAGTTCATTTTGGTTGTTTTAAGCGAATTTTTTAGTTAAAGTAAAGATCGGTTATGTTGCTCAGGCAAAAAAATATTGTTAACACTCTTATAAAATTTTAACAAAATTTCATCAATTTTATTTGAATATTACTTAAGTGTTGTACTTTCAATTTGTAATTTAAAAAAAAAAATGTTGTTTTTGCAAATTTTGAATGAGTGTGCAGTAACCAAAACTCTCTCACGTAATTTTGTTTAATTGACTTATATAGATATAAAAGATTAACCCTTTCCGGCATACTGTGCCCGGTCTGGGATACCTAATTTTAATTCCAAACTTGCAAACGGCACCAATAATACTTTAGTGAAATTTTACTTTTTGAATGAAAGCTGAAATTAAGGATTTCAAAATATCTGAAAAATTCGTTTGTGAATTCCGGTGTAAGTCGAAATTTCTGATTTTACTAAAGATTTTGCCCGTGCCGGCAAGGGTTACAATAATTTTTGGATAATAAAAACTTTTCAAACAAAACGTTTAAAATCGAAAGTGAACTGTCACTTTTGGTTATATAGTATATATATATATATATAATCAGCATTTTAACAAATGGTATTTTTTCGATCCTGGGATCTAGGGGGTGATTGTTTCGGAATCGCTTTCTTCTGGGCAGCTGCAAAATATAGCTGTTTACCTTTTTTAATGAAATAAAGCTTAAAGGAGCTTGTACGTGTTAAATAAATTTTTGAGTTTTTTACATTCTTCTATCTTCACAAGAAGAAAGCTTTGGATTCAAGAAATTTTTCGGTTTCAGGTTTTCGACGGATTGAAACGTTTAAATGGTCAGAGATCCCGAAAAACATATTTTTACAAAATGTCTTTGTCTATGTGACTCCGTCTACCTGTACAAGAATTTAATACAAATTTATACTAAGGTTGTCCTTAATATAAATTAATGGTGATTTGTCTTGGTGAAAATCACCCCATAAATGGAGCCTCTATCTAGCAGTTCTTATGATATCTGCAACAGGTCTATCTGAAGAACTAATGCACGGATTTTCAGAAAACTTCAGTTTAAATTGGTCCTTGATATGAGTTGGTGCTGATTATGTTTTAGTGCGAATCACCCAACACGTGGCGCTGAAAGGCTTATTTTTCACGATTTCTACAATAGATCTATTTCAAGAATTAATACACGAATTTTCATCAAACATGAGATTCAAATATACCTTGTTTAATATTGATGCTTATGTTTTGGTCTGAATCACATATCAGGTGACGCTGCTATGCTGGAAATTTCACAATTTGAAATATATTTAATGAATTTTACTGCCTTTTAAAGGGTAATACAAGTAATACTTATCCTGCTCTAATAAGATTTTCAAAAAAGTAAAGAGGTTTCTATTTTTTTTTTTTTAGTTTTATTTATGTGTGTATATCCTCATTAATTAGGCGTTGGAATAATTTAAATTGACATAAAATACTCTGTGAAATGTTTTAAAATAATTTTTTCATTACCTACCCAATTATGTGTATATTTGGCCTATAACTGAAATATCTTTAAAGAAACTGAATAAAAATGCACTCTATTTAAAGATTAGATAAATTGTTATTGAAAAGATTTTAACAAATTACTTGGAGTGCATCCCGTTTGCTCATAATCATAGTAAGTACAACTGTTATAAATTATTTTAGATGCATGAAATATTTTTAAATACCATCATTATAATCGTAATATTTATATATTTTTATTTTGCGTGTTTGTTATTATATACAAATTTGTATGTACAACGACAAAATGTGCATTTTGGCTTTTCGTTACCACTAAAATTGAATTAAATTTTTGAGCTAGTTAGTCACATGTTTCGCAGTTGAAATTAGGCAAAATTTACTTTTAAATTATGATGGTAAGGCAACTGCGTAAAAGTTGCCAGCTATGCATATGCTATATGTAGGCACACAGGGTGTGTCTGTAATTAATATTCTTAAGCTTTGGAAGACCAGCGATGTAGTATTTTTACTACTCAATTTAATTTCAAATGTCAGAAGTGAACAAGCATTTTGGAATAAAATCGTACTTATGTATGTGAAGAAAAACTTTTATGTATTTTCAGATAAATTTCTTAGTAATTCTGATGCCATTAAATCATTTCAGCATATTAGTATAACATAAGTACTTTGTGCATGAAAGCGTTAATTCAAAATGCTGTATCCTATAAATAAATGGACTTAATAGATTTCGAGATATTGCTCAAAAAATGATTGCATCCAGGGGTTAAATTTAGCTTTTCAGCTTATCTAAGTGGGAAACAAACTTACGCTATTTATAGATAGATAAAATACATTTAAAAATTAGTGCAGTTCATTATTCATATTTTTAGTGCTACTTTATATTTTAAGCAGTTCCAGGTATATGATATCCTAATTTGGATTTATTAACTAATGGTTCAAAATTTATTTTATCTTAAGCATAAAAACGTATTTTAATTTTATAATCTTCAGGACTTTTGTATTACAAGCAGAGCGTCCAGTCCTCCGACATTTTGGATACCAGGATTTTAATACAGAAAATATTGTTTCATTTCAGTTTAACATTTGGCCGATTTAAAAGAACGACACTTTTTCTAACATAATAGTGGTGTCCAAAAAGCCGGAGACTTGGCATCTCTGATTACATGTAATGCTACGAACTTATCATTTTGAGGTGCTTTCGTAATTATGTAAATGCGTAGCATATATAGTCGTCATTCAGTCCGTCCGACCGTCTGTCCGTCTTGTCCGTCAGTCGCCATATAACAGAGTAAAAACGTATCGTTTGAATTTCAAAATATATAATTGTTGCATATTTTTGTCGTGTCATTTCAAATTTTATGAGAATCGGATGTATAGTTTAAATACAGTGACAATAAAATATTCCGTTACATTACGGTTAATGGGGAAAAATGTATTGCAAGTCCATTTTAATGGCGTTCAGTTTTTCAAACAGGATAAATTTGGTATGGATTTTCAAAAGAGTACTAAAATATTTATTCTGTGCAATATTTGGTGCAAAAATTTTTATTATTCATTTACAGAACTACACAAAAGAATTTCGTTGCATAATGATGCATGGGAAAACATTGTTTCGGCGTATTTAAATCATTTTAAATTATTTCATATGTAATGAAATTGACATGCGTTGCTGAGATTCATTACAAGTTACTTCCTGTATAATAGAAAGTGCTAACAATATTAACAAGGACTCACAAAAGATTTCAGATACTATGCAGTACCAAAAATACTGTATGTTACAGATTTTTGCTGGAAGCGCATTTTTGGTTGTGATATGAGTTTTTAAATTTAACAACATTTTTGCACATTATGTTGTATGTATAAATGCTGTAGATGGTATACAGGATAACACGACGGAATCTGTATGAGTTACAAAAGTATGAATTAAAATAGCTTAAAAGTGTTTTTCCAATGAGTTACGCATTTTTATGATACCCCATTATAAGTAATTATTTAAGGTTTGCCATATTGATTGCGTCCTATTTAAGATGAAGTCCTATTATTTCCCTATTACTGAACCGACGATATATAATCGAATCAAATTTTTTAATCATGCATTTTTGCATAAGAGTTTAGCGGCTAATGCATCAAGCTCTGAATATTGATAAAGTTAATTGTAGTACGAACGCACTACATTTGCCACGTTTGACGTGCAACCTCTAAGTGGTTTTTTTTCTTTCAATAAATTTCAAGATTTTAAGGCGATCGGCATTAATTTTGCTATTTATTGATGTCAGTTTAAAGAAAAACTTATCTGCTGGTAAAAGTGAAGAACTTAAAAAAATTTATTAAGATCTAATATAAGGTGAACCTCTGAGTTTAAAGATAGTGTGTCTTATTTACACTAATCTGTGTAATTTCATATTTAAATTTTTGCTGTTAAATTTTTATGTGTCACCTGTATATATATTTTTCTTTTTATCTTTCTTTCTTGCTTCCGCTAGAGTCGGAAGAGAGAATGAAAGTGAAAAAGGACCGCAGGCGGAACGCGCATGCCGCACTGTGGGAATTCTGTGGCCGTCATTAAGCAATGTATAGCATTTCCACCGGTGTCCTCTGTAGGTAATTCAAAGTAATGTTTAATAATAAATATCATTATTACCGCATGCTCTTCCAATTTCATAACGGTAAACAAATTGTATTATAGATAATAATAAATTTTGGCGTGTATTCATATGTTCTACGCAGGTCCCATTGGCAATTTTGTGCCAATCACTTCTGTCAAAAAACATTTCTATTAAGCATCCTGTTAGAAATTTTCAAGTAAATTTATCGATTATCCTCACCTATATCGCTAGAAATATATGAAATTTTCCATTTGTTTTGGAATGGGAGACTTCAGAATAAAAATGGTATTTTAATACAATTTAAAGCTAATTTTAGTGCATGTGTGTGGAAAAAGTTAGTAAGTAACATCTTTTTTGGAGGCATCAATATTGCAGTAGAGAAAGTTTCTTTCCATAAAAAGACCTTTTGATCTTAAAAATATATTTTCAGTGAAACATATGCATATTTAAGTTAGTCAAAATGTTAAAAATTTATTGTCACTTATTACTGTATTGTTGACAATTTTAAGAACTTTTACTGTTTTAAAGTAATGATTTCAAGATAACGAATGAATAACAATTTTTTTTAATATCATAATTCAAATATTTAATTTTTTATGGTGAATCACCCTCCATTATTACTTTAAAAATAATATTTGGAATTATGATAGACCTATATAGAATTATTAACATTTATTTCGATTCTCTCTTTTTTTCATTTTCTGACTTGATATTTCTGAATAGTAAGTTATTATTCACAACTATATATTAATATATTATCACTAATTGCTACATTAATATTTACTTCAGAATTTTGTTTTTATTTTTATGTTCCATTTAACAATTATAAAAAAAGCAGTATATCCTATAAGCAGTATATCAGTATTACTGAAATAGCATAAAAGAACAAAAACAATCCTGTTAAAGAAAAACACATAAAATTTTACACATTTTAAAAATATTTAATGATATAATGTTTAACTTTTTTATGATTAGAGAATTGTTTGATGAATTTTGGTTTATATAATAGATAACTATACTTAAAATATTATATTTGGGTTATTTCTATGATACATGCAATAAAATTAATTATGCACTACACTATTAACACTAAAACAGCCGGGTATTTTACTAAAGTTTTATAAAAACTGTTCCGCACCAGAATTTTAATTTAAAATTATTTAACTTATTTAATAAGTATATTTTTGTGCTGCATATATTTAACATATCTTATGAAGAAAATTCTGGTTCGAATCGACTATTATCATTCTGACCCCCCCCCCCTAATGGCGGTTCTAATGTTAAATATAGTTTTACATAACGTGACTGAATTTCTTAGTATCGTATAATTTAAAATACAGATTCTTTTAGGAAACTAATATATTAGATTTTATAATAGAGTTATTTACAATATACTTTCATTGTTGTGAACAGAAAAAATTTAAAATTTTATCAAAATATTTTGAAGGTATAAACGATTTTTTCTCAAATTAAGCAGCTTTTGAGGTAATTAAAATTCACACCCTGCATAAGGAAAGAAAAACAGAAAATCAAGTTAAAGTCTAGCAGTTTTATTGGCAGCGTTTTTTTTATATATATATTAATAGCAAAAATATATTTTAAAACAATTTATTTCTTCCACGTTTAGAATAAAATATTTTACATTCAAGAAATTTGTTAATGTAGAAAATTCTGAAATCAAAATAGTCAGCATATTCTGCTGTATTGTTCCCTGTTCTTTATACAACGTGCATACATTTATTTATACACTGTGTTAATAATCTGTATATGTGAGCAAGTATGCTTTGGTAATATGAATCTCCAGGAAAAGATCATTGGCGCCAAGATTTCTACTTCAATTTTGCGTAGCTACACTTTTTCGTAACGTTCCGGGTTACACATTCTGATTCGTACAGTATTATACATTGGGTCGGGTAACCCGTTTTTATGGGAACTCGACCTGACATGGCGTTAAGGATGGTTCAGGTCGGATTTCACGTTAGGGTTAATTTCGAATTTAGTTTTAATTCTTTCAGATCAGATTCGGGCTGACAAGCAATTAAAAAAAAAATCATGTGCATTTTCAATTGAAAAAATATGTGAATATTGATGCGGATATACATGTTCATTTTTATACAAAAAAGATAAACCTGATATTAGAGATATAATTGTAGACTATTTTTCATGATTGTATAAAAAATGGATTCATTTTATTCATTTCGAATTTGAATATTTCAGGTTGAAGAATGCCGGACTCTTTTCGGTTACAACCCTAGATGTGCAGGAGTCTCCTCTCCAACAATACTAGTTTTGCTCTTTTCAATAACATCTTATTTAGTTCAAAAATTATGAGCCTTAAATGAAGAACTACAGTTATCTTTCAAACTTGAACATTCTGTCTAAATTTATGAAGATATTTCAATAGTATGTTAATAAAACACCTTTAATGTACACTTCTGTCACCTAATGTAAAAATGACATATTTACAACCTATCTCAAATAAAATCTCTCATAAAAGTTTATAAAGGCCATGATAGTGTCATCATTCATTCGTCCTGAGGTTGTGACAATGTTATTAAAGATTCCATGTGATGAATTTCTGTCTTTGAATAAAACAGAAATCCAGCTGCAAAAAAGAAACTATTCCATTCCTACAGTTTTTAAGATCATTTCAGAAAGCAATTACAATTTGATTTATATTACTGATTTAGGGGCAAATAATTTCGTGAACCTGCTTTCTGAAAACTGTATGTCATTTCAGCCTTTCACTGGCCTCAGTTATTTTTTGTTCCCCCTTACGGCCATTTCTCCTCATGAAAATTCAGAACGCGATTTTGGTTCTAGTCGTGAGAAAATCGAAATGGGAGAATAACGAGAATGCTATCGTCTTGATGCAAATTGTTCGAGTTTCTTTCCCTTTTTTTCTTTCCCACTTCTGTTGCTCTGTCCATTGCTCTCATTACTGTGGGCAACCGGGAGGGGAGGGTTTAAAACCATTAAGAACACACGACTGAAAACAGTGGATGTGGGTTCGGCTAACGCTTCAAAAAATTTACTAATTTTTCGTGATTGGGGTTCCCGGATTTTTCGGTATATTTATGCTTTTAGTATTCTTAAAATAATTGTAGTATGAAGTCGGAGGATTTTCATCCAATTTTTTTATTCTCACGTAATTTGCAGTGAATCAAGATATTTGACCTATGGAATTTTTTCATCCAACTTTTATCTCTTACATATCCTGAAAAAAAGTCTATGGCTCATTCTATTTCACCAATGCTCCCTGAAATATATGCTAAAATATGAAAGCAAGAATTTTAATTTAATTGATGTGCACAGACATTACCTCAGGCGATGATTTATGATTTTCTGACATCTTTGTTTCAATTGTAAATAGTTTTCATTTATATTCATTAATTATTATTGTATTACTCTACTTGTGCATTTTTTACCATTATTTAGTACTTATTTTTAATTGTCGTGCTGTGAACCAAGTAGCTATGTTGAGAATCTCTCAATTTTAATTTTATTTTTAATTAATGTTGTGTGTGTTTGACTAAAGTATAAATGTAAACATTGTACAATCAAGAAAAAATAATACATATATATATATATATAATGTTTAAGTTTGTTATATTGGGTTATTCTATATTCATTGTGGATCTTGAATTGTAGTATTACACAATGGTTATACATATAGCAGAAAGAAATGATTTTTTTTTTTTTTTTTTTTTTTTTTTTTTTTTTTGAGTAGTAATAGTTGCATTTGAGGCATTAAAATCATATTTATAGGTTTAAAAATTTATTTAAATTATATGTTTTAATAACCTCTTCAATTTTATGAGCTAATATAATAAAATTATGTCTAAGCAAAAAATTAAAAACCATATTTTGTTTTCTGGGGAAAAAAATTAAATATCCCCCAGTTTCATTATCATCTATTTCATTATCACATTATTTGCATAGAATCATCGATTTAGTAAAAAGGAAACTGTAAAAAAGCTTTCAATGTTCATGGTTTCTACCACTTGCAATGTAAATTTTATTCAAAAAATAAATTCACTAAACGGAATCCATCTAAAATTTAGTCAGTAGCTGAAAACAACACACAAAAACTGTAAGAATTTCTGCAAAATAAAACATGAATAACAGTTTAAAAATAAATATTTGCGACACTGATTCACCAGAAAAACCTTGAGACAGATTATAAGTTCTAAAGTCAAAATTCATTCATAGCCATTCTCTTTATTATTTCTTAAACCCCTCTATTATTCGATCCGACATTTTTTTTTCCTTATTTAATTTCCGACTACCATTAATAGTCACCTGCAACTGAATATAATCACGGTGTAATTATTGTATTAATAATAAAAAATAATGCATAAAAATATTTTTTTAAGTCTAACAAAAAACGCAAAATGAATAAAAACTCAAATTTAAATTTTTTTGTGAGAGACAATTGGAAGAGCGGACATTTTTAAAAAATCATTTCTATTAGATTATATGATTACAAAGCGATGTGTCTAGACGATTGTTCTTGAAGACTCAGTTAGATAACCGTATAACCTAAAATCAACCCTGCACAAAGAACAGCATAAATTATCTCTCATCAATTCTTTCGTATAAAAATAAAAAAACTCTAGACATCGTCATTATTAGTAAGAAAAACTTGAATCCCATATACTGGTATGTTATTAACTGTCTTGTTACCACAATGCGATAATTTATAGAGCTAGCATCCTTGTCCTTAAAGTAAACAAATCAAAAACAGTTATCGGTAATTATCATCAGACGAGAATCTAATAAATATTGATATGACAAAAAACGTGATAATTATGTATTATAAAATAAGAAGGGGACATTTCACCAGAAATGAAGGAAAGGTAGCTGTATACTGAAATAATAGAAAGGCATTTGCCTCAGGGTTGCGTGTAAATATGTCCATAGAATTGGACTACGCATATTCCGTAATAGCAAATTAGATATCGGCCTTTTGCTGGAACAAAAATTTATTATTATTCTAATTTTGGAGAATAGCTAAAAAAATATTTGCACTATCCCTGAAAAATTTAAAAACTGCTTTTTTATTAGCGAAATGACATTTAACCAATGCATTCTACATTTCGATTCAACATCCGTTCACTCCACAATACGATGTGGAATTCTGTAACTTCAATTTCCTTATAACTTTGTTTGGAATACAGTGGTAATTAAACGCAACAAATGATTCCCATACGAAATTTATTGAGAAATAGAGCTAGTTTTATTTTTAAAAAATATTTTCTTATAAAAAATGGTATTAATAAAAGCATGTTTTCCAATAAATATAGACATTTGAAATTTTGGTCAATGCGAATTCTCACTAGTGCGGAGTACAAGGATTGGTTGTGTTTATGACGGTCAATAATACACACGTCTGATATACGCCCTACCAAGAGGGGTAACCTCCGTGGAGATCTTTCTGAGGGAACCTAACTCGTATTTACGCAAATAAATTCAAGGTTCGAAGAACACCCCAGATAACTCCGAACGATTAGGCCGACGGGCGCTATTGGGTTCGAACCCAACATTTCTCGTCTATCAGCTTCTAGAACAGAACTTAGGCGTGAAGTTCAAGGGTAAAGGTGTAATTTTTACAAACGTATATAAATATATGTTTTTCTTCCTTGTAACAATAAATGACTTTATGTAAAAATATGTCAAAAATTATTTCATATTAGAATTCGAATCTCACTAAATTAAGCAAAGTTAGGATTTTTTATCGCGCTGAGACGGATTTTACATATTATCTTGACTCAGTCAAAAAAAATGAAAATCAAATAAAACTGTTTTCTTTGTACGATCATTTATATTCTACCTCAAAATGTTTCCTTATCAAAATAGTCGAGTATTTTAGAAGTTATTGGGAAATCTATAACTGTAAAGTTTACTTTTTCAGAAAGCTTAAAAATCTTACATACTTCTAACTTGCGTGAAGTCCTTTCACAATTTTATCAAACACATGAGTTAAAGTATACATAAACATTTGGATAAAATTTAGTTACATACAGTAAATGAGTATAAAATGTTAGTTTCAAATTAGTGTGAATGGTCGTCCCAGTCGCGTCTTCTCTTAACTTGAAAAATTAATATTTTTTATTACACTTGCATGCATAAGTTCAATTACATAGCTGATTTTTTTTTCTAAATTGAGAATGGATAACATCTTAAAAACCGATATTGCGACTTGAGGAAACCAGCGGCGCATCCAGGCTTACGCTTTGGAGTGATATAGAATATTTTATATGCCTATATGTGCCCAAATCTGGTCCAGTCCACTGCCGAATTCTGTCTTTCATTTGAACCTACATAGCATGGATGGTCACAGTGACGTCACTGTGACGTCACTGCAAGTCACTGTGGTCACATCACATCTGTGACCAAAATGCCATCACTCTGTGACGTCGCATTGTGACTTAGATGTGAACATCTTAGAAAACTTAAAATAATTACAAAAAGTCTCTAAAACATGACTTTTAATGTAAAATTATGTTTTTGTTTTGGCAATATAAAAAAATACGTCACTGTGATGTCACTTCATGTAACGTTCGTCACAAATATATGACATAATACCACCTCATTTTAAAATCGCATTGTGACAATAACATGAACTTAAAAAACTTTTGAATCAACTCTTGAAGCAATTTTTAGCTGATATATCAAATAAAAATTGAGTTCAAAAGGATTATTTTGGCGCTAACTTGGTGAAAATGATTCCAGTCTTATATCACAATATTTAATATTGAACTTAACTTGTACGGCAAAAATCTTCTTGCAATTTTTGTTTTAGTATGTTGTTAAGTTTGTTGTTAAGTATGTTTTTAAAAAAGTTATTTTGCAAGATTTTTTCCTGCAGAAAATTAATATGAAAAAAATTACAGATTGACAAAGAAAAACTTTTCATTCTCTATAAGACTTTTTTTATTTTTTTAAGAATATGCGTATTTACTACGTTTGATAACTTTACTTAGAAAAATATATTATCACCATTAAATCTACCGTCATACATTTAAAAATTTAAATTATGTTTTATCTAATAAACTCTAATTGTTAATATTATTTACAAAAAAACGGGTTTATGAATAATTTTTAACTTTAATTGTTTTGAAACTGACAAAAGTAAAAGATAAATTAAATTACCAAATTCATCAATTAAATAATAAATAAAAAAGTTTAGCTAAAGACACTCTTATTAAATTATTGTGTATTTAACTTCCAAATCTGTTGTTTACAAAATGAAATAAACGGTCATGCGCATTAAAAATTTCATGATCGTCTGCAGACGACTATTTGCCGGAGAATAAAATAAAGTTCTAAGGTGCCAGAAATAAGTTTGCTGGAGAGCATATGGCAGTTATGTGCGCGTATTGAAACGGATTTAAAAATTTAAACAAGAAAATCCTCAAGAGCAATTTTTAGCTGTTATATCAAGCAAAAAATGAGTTCAAGGGAATTATTGTGGCGCTGGCTTGGTGAAAATGATTCCAGTCTGTGTCACAATAATTAATATTGAACTTAACATGATCGGCAAAAAGCAATTTGGATAGAAAAACGTCAACAAAACATAGGTATGATTTTTTTCCTTTTTGCTGTTTGCTTTATCATTATCAGGGGTCTGTCCAGACTTTTCAGACAGGGTCCTGTTTTTGTGAAATTGTGAAAAATGTATTATTAATTTTGTGAATTTAAAAATAACGTTAAATTCAGGTCCCTTCGGACTTCAGTGACAGGGTCCTGTTTTTGTAAAATTGTGAAAAACAAAATTTTGCAAAACTAGTATTAATGTTCCCGTTTAGATGAACCACACATAATATATGTGTAAAAACATTATATAATTCATTTCAACTTTTAATTAAGTTCTTTAAAATGTACATAAAAGATTTTTACTTTAATAATAATTTTTGGTTTTCAAATTCTTAACTAGATAACAAGAAACAATCTTAGTAGCAGAATTTTTTGTATCAATCTGCAACAAAACAAAATTTATCTGCAACCCAAAAATGCTGGAACCAGTTTACTATCATAAGAAACTATAGTAACTCATAATATAAGCAAAATTTGTATTTACAAAGAAAATACAATAAATTTCGACACCAAAAATAAATTTTAGCATTTTTTTTCTTAGCCCAGAATTTTGTTAATACTATTAAATTAGTTTGCTAAGTATGAAAAAAATAAAAAAAACTGTACAGCTGCAGCATCCACTGCCGTACAGCTGATGGGGAAATAATTAAAGAAATCTGGGACAGATTTACATCCAGAAATGGATTAAAAAATGATGAATAATAATATATAGAGAGAGATTGTGAAATAATCCATTCAGTTTATTCAAGTACATAAATTTACAAACACAAATACTGTCACAATTCATTTTTAAACAGAAAATTGTAAAATCAATAAAAAGATGCCTTTGTGTCCAGTAAATTTAAAATTATCAATACAATAGCTGTGCAGCATAGTTTAAACCAGTTAAGAAAAATAACCAGTTAAGGAAAATCTGTTTTTGGAGCAGAAAAAAGAATAATTTGGAAGCAGGAAAGTTAGTTTTTGGAACAGAAAAATTCTATCCACCAGGCATTAACTTTCTTTTCATGCCCCTTTGACGAAAATTGCGTTTTAAAGCGATTTTTCGACAAAATTTGCCGTTTTTTCGCGATCTTTTGGTGAAATTTGCCGTTTTTTCGCGATCTTTTGATGAAATGTGCCGGTTTTTCGCGATCTTTTAACGAAATGTGCCGGTTTTTCGTGATATTTTGACGAAAGTTACTGTTTTATCACGATTTTTTGATGAAAATTGTAGTTTTTCGCGAATCTTTTGACAAAGTTTGCCGTTTTATCGCGATTTTTGGACGAAATTTGTCGTTTTTTCGCGATTTTTAGAGGAAATCTGCCTTTTTTTGGGGATTTTGTAACAAAATTAGCCATTTTTCGCGAATCTTTTGACGAAATTTGCGGGAAATTATTCGTTATTTCACTATTTTTTTAGTGTAATTTCCTTTTTTGCGATTCGTTGACGAAATGCACAGTTTTTTCGCAATCTTTTGACGAAATGTTCTTTTTTTTTGCAATCTTTTAAAGAAAATTACCGTTTTTTTTTAAATAAAATTTACCGTTTTTCGCGAATGTTTCGACAGAATTTTCCGTTTTATCACGATTGGACATAACTTTTCATTTTTTCTAGGAAAACCGACTTTTTTTTCGGGATTTTGTTGTAACAAAATTAGCCATTTTTTCACGAATTTTTTGACGAAATTTGCCGGAAATTATTCGTTATTTCGCGATTTTTTAACGAAATTTGCCTTTTTTGCGATTCTTTGACGACAATTACACGTCCGCGGGACGCGTAAGCCCCATTTTTTTAGCGTCCTGTCGCCGATTTTTTGTGTATTTTACGCGCTATAGCACGTCCGCGGCATCCCTGTTACATATTTCTGAAATCCGTGGAAAAAGCGGAATTTTTGGGGTGAAAAATCTGAAACTTATCAAAATAACAAAAAAGCGGAAAATTCCCATCCCTGAAGATAAAATATTTTGTGAAGGGTCCGTTTTTAACCTAATAAAAATTGTGAAGGGACCGTTTTTAACTTAATAAAAATTGTGAAGGGTCCGTTTTTACCGTAAAATAAATTGTGAAGGGTCCGTTTTTACCATAATATAAATTGTGAAGGGTCCGTTTTTACCGTAATAAAAATTGTGAAGAGTCCGTTAACGGACCCAAATTTTTCCTAAACAGATCCCTGATTATTGTTATTATTAGAACGATTTTAGTTAGCTTTTCAAAAACATTATTTATTTTGTTTATATAGAAAACTTCACCATCAATAATTTGGATCAGGTTATTAAAATTAGTGATTTTAATTGCATTTTAATCTAATTTGTTTCTTTATTTAGAATATCTGGTTAAAACAAAATGTTTTCATAAATATAGCAGCATATGGAAGAGTATTATAATCAATCGTTTATATAATTACTAAACATTTTATGCTAATTAAAATATTTAATGTAGAAATCCTTTTTTTATATAAAATTATTTGTAAACATACTTTTAAAATTTTTGTATCAAGGTATGTTATGAAACATGGCATAGTTTTATTTTTTTTTTAATTGCATCTGCTCTGAAGAGAAATTTATAAGAAATAGGGTAACAAAAAGAACTATTAAAAGAGATCGTGAATATGCAATAATAATAATAATAATTGTTTAATGTATTTTTCAACCTAACAAATATTATAAAATTTATAAAAGAAGTAATCATAGTGGGTGAAAACGTCTCAGTTGATAAACATTCTTATTGCAATATTTTCAAAGTATAACAACTATAAGTCTGAATGAAAATTTAGAAGTTAATCAATCAATAAGAGTTAAAATATGATTGTGCTTTAGAAATAACACTAAATTTCAAAATATGTATTATATGCACTATTATTATACATCATGATTAAAATGGCTTTCTTATTTATAATTATCGTCTAATCTTGTAAATAAAATATTAATAATTTTATTTAACGTGTATGGTCGGAAGTTTCATAGGGCAGGTATGCTAGCGATAGACAACCTTCCAGAAATGGACCCCCTTTCATGTTTTTTCGTTCATAAAACAATAACTAATAAATATTTTGCTTTAATTATTTTTTAATAATTTCCCATTAGCATGTATTACAGTCTGGGCTATTTTTGACAACTTTTAATTAAACCAATCAGGAAGCAGAAAATAATGTTTCAAAGTTCCACTGTTTTTCAGTGAAAATCTTAATGAATATGCTAGGAGCTGCCTTTATTTAATAAATTTTGGTATTCTTTATTTTCTTACAAAATTTTAATGTTTTCTTTTGAATAGTTATAGCAAATTTTGAATGTGATATACTAATGACCATTTAAAAAATGTCCTTTATTTTTAAGGTTTTAAGGGGGGGGGGTTCATTATTGGGGTAGTTAATTAGTCATTTTCCAATAATGAACACGCAATGTAGACAGTTTCAGTAATGTTTATAGAGCATGAAGTATTTTTACATAACTGAAAACCTAAATAATCAAATTTTGTATTTAAATTTTACATGCCAAAATGGACACAAAAACAAAATTATTATTTAATTACCGTAAAATGGGGTGAATAGGAACGAAACTTCTCGGTCATACAAATAAATTAATTATAAATATATGTGGTGATATTTTTAGTTGCCAATTTTTTTATACGAAGGTAATAACAATAAGAGTTGGGAAATTTAGTTTTGACATGTTGGCACCACTACCGGGGTAAATAAAAAAAACTTCATGAGGATCCTCAAAAACCTCATTTTTTCAACGTCTTCAAAACTTTGTATGTAACTACAGTATTTTTCGTATTCTAAACCCAAGAGAGGGGATTTTTAATTAATGATAGACCTGTAAACTATATGCTGTATTAAATTCTATTTTTTTCTAAACTACATAATGAAAAAATGAAAAATGGCTTGTAACATCAGTGGTTAAAGATTTACGGGATGAATCGGAACACGTTTTCTCTCATGGTTTATTTTTCTGTACAATAATATTTTCATGTGGTATATGAAAACATACGTATGAATATGTATTGAAACAATATTTTGTTTCTTCTAATTACTCACTGAGAAGCATTTGTGGAAACGTTACTCCGTAAAATTGGTGGCAGCATTGCTGCCTCCAATTTTATGGAGTATTTTAACCGTTAAAACCGGTGTAACATTGTCATGTTACACTAGTAATATACGCTAAAATTACACCATTGCATATGTGAAAACAATTACTCCATGAAATTGGAGGCAGCATTTGTCACCATTTTTACACCAGTTGTATGGAGTAACGTTTCCACAAATGTTTTACAGTGCTTGAAGAGTTTAAAAGTGCCAAGAAATTACTTGGTTAAACAAAAAAGTCAACGCTTAATCCAACAGACATGGAACACACAATAAAAGAATTTAAAAATAGCAAGTTAGTTAGAAAAACTGTGTAGAATTATTCGCTGACAGCCACAATTTTTACACAAACATCTCAAAATGAAAAACCAATTAAAAAATAGAGGGATGCAAACAGTACTAAGGCTGGGGATGAGGGCGTATTAGTAGATCGTATTAATACATGCAGCGATTGGGGCTTCTCAAGAGATTCACTTACCCAGTGACTACTAGTAAAAGATAACACAGAACAGGATTGAATTTGTAATAATTTCTACTTCTGCAATTAGAATATAATTTCTTAAAATAAATTTTAATTTTTCTTGATTTCAAAGTTGTTTTCTAATTTTTAAAAAGTCATATCTTTACTTGTATATAAAATAAATTCTTGGTTTCACAGTAACTACGTGTTCCTATTCCTCCCTTATCATTATTACCTGTTTTTATTAACCCTATTAAAATTTGAATCGGAATTAGTTAAAATTATAACATTTGTTCCGATTCACCCCTATATGCGGGGTGAATCGGAACACCATTAAAAAAATAAATAATATATATGTAAACAATAAAAATGTTTCCTTTTTGCTTAAAAAGTGAAGAACAAAACAAGACCGAAGTTTCTAGTAGAAAAATAAAAAAATTAAAAAAATCAGTTGTTGCTTTTTTTTAACGTTGAAATTGAAAAGTGTTCCGATTCACCCCATTTTACGGTATGTTATTATTTAATGCGTATATTTTCATAAATAAAGATGTAATTTTGGCAATCAATTATTAAAGTTATTTTAATCAATGAGCTTTTTTTAAATATGTTTTTTACTGCACGCAAACTTTGATGTAAAATTAACCCTTCTAAATATCTGCAACATGCCCAAAAGTCAATTACTTTTGCAGTGAGCTGAAAAATAAGATTTTATTTATTGTTACTATCTTCCAAAATAGCAATTGTTTCCAAAATATAATTTTTAGAATTCTCAACATACTTGTATTATTGGTTCGAGTTATATTTGTTTTCATACCAAAGTTACGTTTATCAATGGACTAGTTTCAGATCGTTGTTAGTAAAATGTAAATTTAAGCTTTGTAAATTTTGTAAAATTAAAAAGCTAGAGATAGCTAGGAATAGATAGTTGCAAAAGTAAGTTTGTATATTTTATAATTTTTTTATTTGTATATTGACAATATTGATGAAAAGTGTTTCATTTTCTGCTTAGCAAAAGTATAACAAATATCCATAATTTATTATTTTTATGTTTGAATTTATTTTTTTACGTATCTAAAACAACATTCGAGCATTTGCAGTTTCAAAATTAAATTGCCTTTAAAATAGTTGTTTGATTTAAAACTGTGTCAACACATTTATCATATATGTTTGTACACCCTTTAAGTGTTTTTAAGTCACATAATTATAGAATTTAAGGCGCAACACTAGTCACAGAAAAAGACCAGGATGATAATGTAAATTCTATGGGAGCACTCTTTTCAAATATCTCGCTCAAATTTTAATACTTTTACATGAATTTTTTATAGGATAGCTGAGGACTATCCACAACCAGTCTAGTTTTTACTTTTTCAATTTTGGTTTCGGATTTAAAAAAAAAAAATAAATTTCAAAACCGGTTTAAACCGGTTCTGAAATTGAAACCATCATAATATAAAAAATATATAAGCAAAATCGAAAAAGTAAAAACTAGACCGGTTGTAGATCGCCCTCAGCTATCCTATGAAGAAAAAAAACACATAAAAATATTAGAATTTGAGCGAGATATTTAAAAAGAACATACCCATAGACTTAACATTATCATCCGGGTCTTTTTAGTGACTATTGTGGAGCCTTACGGGCTGATTTAATACAAAATTTATTTCAATGTCTTTTTTTTTGCCGCGAATAAATTAATCACATTTGCAGTGAATAAAATAATCTGTGTGATAGTGACAAGATTGTGAAGACACTTTGTGACGTTTTTGTGAATATTTTGTAATCTGTGACGATTTTGTTACTAACTTTGTGATGGTGGCTACATTCCCAGTGTTGTAATGTTACACTGAGACACAATTATACAGTTATGAGCATTGATATACAGTGTAAAATCATTTACATCTTTTACAAAACTTTATTATATTTTGACGCTATATCTCAATTAAAACTTGAGAGCTGCTATAAAAAAGAAAGTTTCTGCATCAGACTGCAATGCTATATAGACTTTATCAAAACAAAATATGTTTTGATTGCTTATATTTAATGAATCATTAAATGTTCACGAAAAAATCTGAAGGCCGCTTAAAAGGTTAAACAGAAATGTTTCTTTCATAATTTTAATGCTTTTTAAAAAACAAATAGCTAAATTTCAAATAATTGTGATAGATCGAATATTCAATTGTCTTAAATATTTCCATTTATTGCAACAGAAAAAAATATGTAACAAAGATTAAAATCTGTATGGCATTGCAGTTTGATTCAGTAACTTTATTTTGGTGCTTTCTTTTCATAGCAGCTTTCAAGTTTGAATTGAGATACATTGCCAAATTATAACAAAGTTTTGTGAAAGATGTAAATGATTTTACGCTATATATCAATGTTCATAACTTTATAATTGTGTCCCAGTGTAACATTACAGCACTGGCAATGTAGCCACCGTCACAAAGTTAGTAACAAAATCGTCATAGATCACAAAATATTTACAAAAATGTCACAAAGTGTCTTCACAATCTTGTCACTGTCGTCACAGAATAGTCACAGTTTCAAAGACAATTTTCTCACAAATGATACATTTTTCACATTTTGGTCACACCGTGACTTCACAAAGTGGTCACAATGTGACGTCACAAACGAGCTCTAAAACGGCCATAACGACTTCACATTTTAGTCCCTGTGACTTCACATAGACGTCACGTGACGTCACATCGACGGTCCAAAGTCACAATGTGACTTCACAACGACGTCACTGTGACGTCACCATGTCTTACGGGAATTGATGTGCTGGAAGGTCCTGACTTACATTTCTTCTGCTGTATTGAGCAGAGTCTTAACTAGATAATAAGTTTAAACTAGTGTTATTAAATTGAAGGGAAAAAACTTTTTTAAAACACCATAAAATAAATTAAATATCGCAAGGCCTTTCGAAAGAACGTAGTCTTTATTCGTCAGGCGCAAAAAAAGTCTACTATGAATGTAGCGGTACGAGAGTCGTGCCGCTACATTTCATAGTAGACGCTCATCTTTTTGCGCCCGACGAAGAGAGACTAAGTTCTTTCGAAAGGCCTAGCGCAATTTAATTTATTTTATGGTGTTTTAAAGAAGTTTTTTCCACTTCAGAGCCTTAACTAGCCAAAGAAACCAAAAGAAGTTCTTGAAAGCTTTGGTTGGGCTAGTTCTGAATGCTTTTCGCATGTTAAATAATGACATAATGTATACTAAAATACATTTTATTTTTTCTGATTTTTTGGTTTGATTTTGTATTTGGACTACTTTAAGAAATATTTGCAATCGAACAATTTGAAGTTTTTTTTATTAAATTGTAAAAATATTATTAAAGTTAAAGAGAGTAAGAGGTGTACATGGTCTTAAATTTCTAATTAAGTAATTTTCAAACATGCTAATATTTTGAATTTCATAAGATTTATAAAACAGAAAAAACGTGGTGACAAAATTAATATCATTTTAAAAATTCAGATTTTTTAAGGACGTATTAAAAATAATTGTATTCTTTCATAATTTTTGAAAATTTAAATACCTAATCTAGTCTGAGTGCTTCAGCCCTCTTAGCCCCCCCCCTCCCGTGTGTGTGCCAATGGAGGAAATTTGTAAATACACTATAAAAACCACTATCTTTCGACACAATATATCGAAATCGGATGTGAAATCAGACATTTAGTTTGGAGCAATTTCGCACACCAAAATATATAAGGAGCGAAGACAGAATTTAAAAATTAGCACGCTTGGAAAGATTAGCTAATTTCAGATACCTGTTTTTCGAAAACTTCAAATATCTCAATATTTGTATACTTCAATAAGGTTGGAGAAATTATTTTATGTATGCAAGTTTAATCCATTATTTTCTTACAAAATATATATACGTATATATATTGATAAATCGAAAAAATTTTCTTTGAAATGTGAAGTATACAATCATACAATATGAAGATATTCAAACTTATAAAAATATTCAGATCTGAATAGAAATTTAACTATACTTTTCACATGCGTCATAAAAACTTCCATTTTACTTCTCTTACATATGTGAGTCATTCATTACTGTTAAGAAACAATTAAGACCTCGTTATCAAAAGTCTTTATAATACATCAGTTGAAAAGAAATTTTCATTTAACACTCATACGAGTTCATGGAAAAGTCCTTATCTTAAGTAGCATCCTGTTTTGTGACGTGAAATTCGGGGTCCTAAAAATTAATTTTGTATTAACTATGTGTTTGTTCACTTACAGGTCAACTGAGAGGCCTGAGAATTATCAACATATTATGCACAATTGCATACTATCATTTCCTCCTGTATGCTCAATTTCAAACCCCGTGACGTTGAGAATGCCCTTAAACAGTGTTTCTTAATTGCTTATCGCCTACTTCCGGCACTAGCAAGCTAATAGAGTAATAAAAAACGTGATAATTAAAGCTAGAAATCCAAAAGCAAAACAAAGGAATGAAATAATTTGCTTCTCATATAGGCGCAACACATTCACATTAGGCTCGGTTACATAATTACACTTTATTCCCTTGCTTTGCCAGTTATACTGAAAGGTCAATTAGCATAAGATCAACTTATAGAAAAAAAACTGGCACGTAACCAATGAGAATTGGATTGAAATTGCGCGGGATATGATGTCTAGAACAAAAATAAAGCCAGCTAATTAATTAGATTCAAAATCTATGTATACTTCTTTCTATATGATTTTTATTTTTACCTTGATAAAAAAAACCTTTGTACTTAACTAAGGACAAATTAAATGTCTTTTAAAAATAACACAACATGTTTCCTGAGGATAGCTTCAGGAAATTCAAGAATTTCAAGAACTTTCTGCCATTTTGATTTTAATCATTCATAAATATTAATATGTGAATTCTTATAAGTGTATGCATTATTGTCTGCAAATAAAAATATTATACTTTCTGTAATGTAAATAGAAAAACTAGTATGAAGAAGTGAAAAACGGGAAATAAAGTCTATCACATAGGTTATGATAGTTCGGCCGAAAGTAAAACAAGCTAATTAGTATGTTGTAAATTATATTTCTACTTTACTGTATATGATTTTCATATTTATCTGAATAAGAAAAATTGTTAAATTATACAAATAAAGAAAACTAAGTATTTTGAAAATAGGATACCGTAATTTCGGGTATATATATATATATATATATATATATATATATATATATATATATATATATACAATATAAAAGAGAACCGCCATTCAGTGAAGAATCTTTTTTCAATATATCCTTAAATGCATTTTATTTACTCTTCGTTGGAAATGTATCAAAGGAAATTTTATCAAAAAATATTATATTGTATCTTTGATATGAATTATAAAGTTAATCATCATTAGGATAATTAGCTTTGATATAATTAATCTTAACTTTGATATAATTTGAAATTTGAAATTTTTTTCTTCTTTCAATCATCTACAAGAATAAAAAAAAGATATAAAAATAAAAACAAAATAAAACAATGCACCATTAATTGTATTGATGTGCCGATTATGTATTTGCTATTTACAGATTTCCGATTCATAGGTTTTTCCTACAAAAAAATCCAAAAAAGATTCCATCATGCAAAGTAAAGTGGGCAGAGGAAGTAAAAATATCTAACTATGACTTCCTGAGTACATTCTTTTTAAATGACAAGAAAGAAGAAAAAAAGGTAAAAAGAATGTTTATAAAATTCAATTTGCCGAGTATGTAATATTTTGAATAAAATTTAACCAGTCTTTTCCGTAATTGTGGCTGTAAAAGCATAAACATGAGATATACATTTACCATTTTATTTTTAACTTCGCACAAATATAAAATTAATTTTTTCGATTTATATGCATGGATAATTGCAATTCGTAACAATAATAAATCCGTTACAAAATAACATAAATAATTTAAATAATTGATAATATCAATTTTTTTTCAAAATAACTGTTTTGAATTTAAAAGAGAAGAATTTCTAGACAAAGACTTTAGGAAGTTATTTACTTACTGCAAATTTAATACAGAAAAACATAAAAAAGAAACAGATGGGCTACTACACATTCTCGACCGATTGTTACTTTATATTAAAAAACGACAAAAAAAAAAAAATATATATATATATATATATAAGGCTATTGTGCTTAAATGAGGCGTTATTCCTGACATTTTTGTCGCATTCAAGGAAGAATTGGTATTTTATTACATAAATATATATTTTATTAAGGGGAAAATTCTTGAATACCGCGCTCTTAATTTAAAGCTAACATGTTTTGTAAAATTGGAATATTTATCTGTAGTTTATACCCACAATATATTATTATCACATATAGGTCATTTTTGTTGCAATTTCGGCGGTTAAAACCTAAACGAGACGCTCAAAATCCTAAATGTTGCAATTTTATCCATGCAAATTTATCGAAAAATATTCATTTAGCCATTCGCTCTATAACACAAATTATCACATAGCATCTGTGAGTCATCCGCAAGACTGCTGATCTAAAAGTGATTAAAAGGAGGGATTGACGCATAGGCTATTGTTTTTGCATATTTGTAAAGATATTACTAGTTTTCTAAACGAATATTCTAATAATAAAAGATTAACTCAATTAATACTATTTATACACTAAACTTTTCGCATAGTTTTAACGCTAATGCGATTTCATTTATTCAAATATTTATAACAATAGCACTAGGACTTAAAACAAAATTTCAGTAGTACTAGTAGTAGTATTTCAGTAATTTCAGTAATTTCAGTAGTAGTATTTCAATTTAAATTGGAAATTACATGTTAAACTGTGAAAAGTGAGAAAAATAGCAATCACTGATATCACTATCAACGATTAGAGTTTATTTTTGTTGGCAGTATAGTGTTAATGAAATATAACCACATGTATCATATGTAAAATTTAATAAGAAATTTAACAGGGATATTGATTTTTATCAAAAATATTTTTTGTCAATTAATTATACAAATTAATTAAAATATGTTTTAAATAACACCGACATTTTAAATTTTTTTTTGTGTGCAAATCCGCGTTTGTGTGAAGTTTACGGTTTAAAAAACAATTACAAGATATTTATTACAGTGCTAAAAAGAATATAACATATAACTCTAATTATTACAGAATTTCTGTAAAAAACAGTTAAAATCGTGCAATTTTTTAACAATTCTATTTAAGCAGGCCTGATTAAGCAAAGAGAAGTTTAGGATCGGATATTATGTTGCGTCTCCTCTCCTTTTACGTACACTTTCACAAAACAATTGACATTTTCTATCGCTTAGACTACAAATATGGAAACGTAAAAACTCATTTAGATAAACACAGTTTTTTACTTTTATCTTATTCTAATCTAAAAGTCAAATATGTTGATTTTGATGGCCATAAGGTGTAAACAGATATAAAATATCAGATTTAAGAAATGTGCTAACCAAAATTGGGGATCTTAGCTGTGTCATACCTTAATTGAATTAGGCGTTCAAGTTACCGAGTGTTACGCTTGTGAAATAAACTTACTTTATCACACTAAAATAAACATTCATTTAAGTTATTTTAATCTAGATAATGTTTTTCAGAACTTTCAGCATATAAAAGCTTTGCAAATGCGAATCCCGTAGTCATGTGTCTGTATTCCTTGCCTCAAAGCTATTCTTACGCCATTTTTTTAAATTAAAATTTTAAAGACATGTATTTTTCGATCACTTTAACACGTTCGCTGCCGCTTACATGAAGATGTGATGATAGTTAACGCCGCATTGTAGAAGTGGGTTTTTCCCAGAAGCCGATTTACTTTTTATAACAAAGAATCAGTGAAAATTTTCCCGCACCAGCGCGTGACTGGCTATTACACATCACCCCACATCATGTGCTGGCTCGTGAGTGCCCCCTTAACGTTGGCGTCATATCACGCGCTTTCGTGTGAGCGGCAGCGAACGTGTTAAACACCTTATGTTTAAGTTATTAGTTAAAGAAAAGTATTATTTGGGGGATTATGCCGGAATTCATAATTTATAAATTCAGCACAGCTTAATTACATTATCTTCTCTAAACATAATTTTTATATAAAATACGAAAAATATAATATAACCTTGCTTCGCTAATTTCCCACAACTTTCTTCGCAATTAAAGCATTTGTTTCGTCGCAGATGAATGCCTGAAGTCCGCCAGCCATCAAAATGCGTAATATATATTATAACTTTAATTTGAAACTTGTCGCGTATTCTTAAGGTTATGCCTCCGGTAAATGAAGCACACGTAAGTTGGCCTTCGCGTCCATGACGTTATTTGATTTTCAAATTTCAAAATGAAAACATGTGAGTAATTTTGGGGACTTTTGGACGCATTTAGGTAAGATAGAGCTGCTTTAAAACGAACACTAAGTGATTTATTGGAAAATTTTGTTTAAGAAAAAGTTTTAAATGTAGAAGAATTTTCCGTTTCGTTTCCTTATCATCGGATGCCTCATTATTCAGCATTTATTTACAATTCTTGGATTAAGACTTTAAGTAATAATAATAATAATAATAATAATAATAATAATAATAATAAACAGTTTCGCATTAAGAGGTCATTATATTTAGGTGCAATGGCCTTACAGCTTTTCATAATCATTTATTTTTATTATTTAACAAATACAGCTTTTGATAATCAGTTATTTTTATTATTTAACGATTAAAATTTAATTTGCATTGGAAAATTGATCTTAATTTAACACGTTAAGAGCTACGTCAGTCACCGGTGACTGACAATGAACTTTCCATTTAATTTTCCTCTTATTTAAGAACATAATGCTCTAATAAATAGCAGTTAAGTAAATCTTAAATGAATTTTTAGTAATTTCTTAAAACAACATATATTTTTAAATTTTATATCATATTTTACACTGTCAGACACCAGTGACTGAGGCGGTCTAAATGGAAAGTTCAGTGTCAGTGACCGGTGACTGCAGTGACACTCAACTTGTTAATAGAATATTTTACGACACATCGAGTAGTATAACATGTAAAAAGAAAGTATATAGAGCGACCAATGACACATGTACTTTTCGGTATGGAATAGTTACAGACATTATTTGATGTATATTTAAGCACCGACAAAAAATAATCTTGTGCTATCTTAGTTTTCAAGAGTTAGTTTGCATTCTTTTTTTAAGAATATATTTCTACACGGTAGCAACATGCAGGATTGTTGTAAATTGGCACTTGCTGGTGATTTCAAAAAATATATATAATACACACTACATTTAACATTAAATATGTACCGGGTACACTTTCAGAAAGAGTGGAATAGATGAGTGATAAAAAAGAAATTATTCTCATTACAGACATAAAATGTACAACATTTTATCTTTCATTCGATTGTGTGCTTTTTTTTCATTGTAAAGTAAACAACACTTAAGTCACCCAACGGAGAGCAAATTAAACAAAGCAATTCTTTAATTAAAAAACATTAGCATAATTATAAAGTCAATAATTAATTTAAAAAAATTAATTCGATTAATGTTACCTTTTAAAAACTGAGGCTGTAATAAAATAAATCAAACTTTTTACTAAAATTTTGGAAAGTTTGCTATCAATAATAATAATATTAATATATAAAACTTCAAATTCATTTTAAATAATGAAGTGTTTCCTAAAAGCAGGTATTACTTAAAGGCTATTTTCAAATTCTGAAAGGTTTCTTTCTGATATCCTGATCACTCAAATTCCTATCATTTTAATGACAAAAGCAGTTTTATCCGTACACTCATAACAATTTTAGAAGCTATTAGCTTTGAAGAATCATATATTCTTTTTTCCAATATATGAGTTCTAAAACATATTTAATAGCAAATTTACTTTAATTGCGGTAGCCATTGTTAATATTTTCATACGCTTAAAACTACATAGTCAAATGCGCCAGTGTCAAATTAAGTTTAATCTTGGCGATACTTCACGAAATATTGCCAAAGATGACGACCAAAAATAAATCTATAAATCCAGCCACCTTCTATATATCTGACTATGATGATGAAATAATCATTCAATTAAGTATTGGGAGAAACTGCGACTGAAATTTCTACAATTGGGTTCCACGCATCTTAGCTTCATATGTTCGAGTAAAATTAGCTGAAATTTTAGAACATTGAACAGGGAAGTGATCTTTTCCCCACAGTAGTGGTCGAAATGGCATTTAAAAAAATGAAATGTAAGTAAAAAATGGACACAAAAATGGTAAAGTATTCCTTTTAAAATACGAATTCTTAGTGATATTTTTTCTAGGTTTTACTTTAGAACTCAAAGTAAGTAAACAGCACGGTGAAAAGGAAAAAATAAAAATAAAATTATGCAGCATAAATATCGAGACTTTTAGCTTCCCGTGTAATGTCTTTGCGGGACAGATTCCTGAAAGTTGAGACACCTGACAAAAGTAGCTCCAAGAGACCGTCGTCTTTTTTGTTCAATAACATTCCGTATTAATTATATCTTTTAAAGAACAAGACAATGAAACGAAACAGATAACTCTTTGTGTGTCGTGATTTGTGTATTTTGTGTATTTTTACTTTTTCTTCAGCTTCAAACTAACGCCCTTATCAAAGCAGGGAGCAGTAAATTTGTGTTTTTATGCACAGAATTGTGTTTTCTCGATCAATTATTTTGTAAAGTTTCTACTTCAACATGCAACATGTGCTTTCTCACGGTTTGAAATATAATCCTCAAGGTTAGTATTGTTTTCTTTATTTATGTTTTCTATAAAATCATGTATAATAGTGATGTTAATAGAGACATTTTACTTTAAATTATAGAGTGGGTGTGGGGGAACCCGAATGCTATCTAGCCGATCGCCAGAATTATTTTTCCTATAGTAAGCATCATTTTATTAAATCGCAGGATTTCTCTTTTTAAACTGAGGCATAGATTATTATTTGGAGATAGTGGTGATAAATGACTCACTGGATGTGCCACCCTGGCTAAGAATGATTATGCATGCATGTATATGCACAAATTGACATAATTATATAAACGAACTGACATAACCTAAAATTATTAGTTTATCCCATGTAATTTCTGAAGTATGAAATCGAAAAAGAGGCACGAAGGCAATAATGTATCTAAAATCTTGATCAAATTTAAAACAAGAGAATTACTTCGTTATTGTTTTCTTTAAATTCATTACAATAATAACGCCTCGCCATAGAAACAACACAATCGTTTTTCTCTGAATATTGTCAATGCATATACAGCCTTGAAAGAATTTTCTAATTTAATTCCTATCATTTAAAGTGCTACTGGTTACTTTTCATTGGGTTTTAGTTTTTGATAAATATGTCTACAAATACAGTAGCGTGAAACAATCACACCCATACAAGCAGCGGAAATACTTAAAAAAATGTGAGTAAGACAACAATGAAAGTACCACACCAGTGTTAGACGTAATCGTGATAAAGTCATAAGTGAATAGCATGAAGATAACATTAGTAGAGCTACTACATTTGTATGATAAGACGCAGTTGATTTTCGCCCACAAATATCCAGCTATATATGCGTTCATATTGCAATTTTAAACAAGTAAATAACTTTAAGCTGCTTTTAGCTACGAAAGAAAATTTTTAAAGGCGTGTTCAGTAAAAAGATTTAACATTTTATTATAATTATTATATTATATTATATTTGTTGAGATACATGCATATGCCTTTCATGTCAGAGAAAAATTTCAATTGTTTATTTCAAACATATTTCAGTCTTTTTTCTTCTCCCCATTCGTATATTTTATAGTTCAAAAAAATCCGTCTGAAACAAGATGTTATAAAATGAGCATTAACATTGTATCATCTATGTGGAAATAGTACTAATGCAGTTGTATATTAAACATATGGAAAATATTTTCACATTCTGTGACTTTTTAATGATAAATAAAAAATATTGTTAATCTAATGAAGCAGGAATGCACAACTAAAATATGGTCGTGATTCTTTTCTGTAATAAATTCTCCTGACTATTAAGTTCTGTGCAATTTTAACAGTCTTTTGATTTAAAATGTAAATTTATGATCAGAATCCGAGTTAAGTCTTGGAGTAAAAAACCCTGTATGTGTTAGAAACCATATAGAGTTGAGTTTTACTAAAAGTTTTGTTCATCGTACTGCTGTTTATCACACATCCATTTTTTAAAGTGTTTTTGGAGATCGTGTACAATGAAACATAAGTTTAATAGATGCAATTGAGAAAACCAAAATCCACCTTAAATTCCCACGAGACAGTTTTATTTATTCTTTACATGCCAGTTTTTTCTTAATGTTGTTCCTATGCTAAGTGACCTATTAATAATGCTAGTAAAGCTAGGGAAAAATATATCGAGCCAATTGGAATCGCGTTAGAACTTCCAGGCTCTTAAGCAAATGTTTTATCTGCGTAAAATAATAGTACTTTTGTTTTAGGGAATTCTTTAGTGAGAGATGAGGATTAACTGAGAATTAAATCAGTATTTAGTGAAATGAGTATTAACTTTACTTTTTACAAGCAATGTTGATATGATTGTCTTAGAATGTACAGCTTTAATAGCCTTGAAAAAAACCCTGTGAGAAAAAATAATTTTTAAAACTCTGTAAAGGGTTGAAGGTTTATAAGAAGGCGATATTAAAAAAAACATATAAGTAGTAAATATGACAGTTGTATTTTTCATACTTTTTATTATTTATATTATGTATTATATTGTATATAAAGTTTAAAAACAAATCGTATTAGTCTATCATGGGCAAAACTAAATACTTCGCTGAGACACGGTGCAAAGTTACGCCGGTCCTGATACAAAACTTGCATATTATAGGAAAACTTGTTATCCATTTTAAAGCAAATTCTCACTGGGAATTGACAAAAACTTCACACTGAGATACAATACCCTGACACTTTTGCACAGGTACGGGTAAAATGAATTATATCTCCCTAAATTCGCGGTGTTGGTTTTTTACATTATCACATCCTGTGCGCTTCTGCATAAAATATGACAAGTTTCATTATTCCTTAAATTAAATTTTATTTATTTTTTATTGCAAAGAGATCTCCAACTCTGATAAAAGTAAATTTATTAAAGAAAATGGGCTTGTTCAAATATAGCAGGTAAATGTTAAAAAACACAGACAAAACAGGCCTCTGTGGTGGGGAGAAAAAAAACAGTTTGAAAATGTCATTAATCTGTTCTTCGACCTCGCTATTAATGACATCATACTTGGGTCGCGTTATCATCATGTTATCTCTATTCACGCTGCGTCTGTTAATAGGTTTTTGCGGGAAAACGCATTATGAAATGAATCAAAAAATAGTTAAATAGCTGGAATAATATTTTTACTCATTCAGTAATTATAGTGTGAATTATCCTTATACGAAGGAATCGATTCAAAAACAGAAAAAGCTCTCTCCCTTAAATCAAGTGGTCACAAGATGCCCCAAAAATAAATAAAATGCCGATTTGAATTAAGTAGTAAAACCTACTTATTACACCTATTAAATAATATTATACATTTACTACAAATCTTAAAAATGACTAAGATAAAGAAATTATAAAAATAGTTAGTTAACAGCTTTTTGAGGTGCTCTTATGTAAAGACTCTAAAGAGCTAATATTAAGCAGTAGGCTAGATTCAACTCCAAGTAAACAATATTAAATATGTGAAATAAGAATGATGAAAACTACTGAAGAAAAAAGATATATTTTTTTAAATTGAAATTGCATTTTAAAGTGATTATTATATGTTTTTCCCAAAGTGCTTTTTCTTTCTTGTTTGTATGAGAAATGAATCTAAATATTACTAGTACTGTTCTATTCTATTCGAATTATTGTAAATAGTCATTTCAGATTTAATCTAGGTAATCTAAATGTTCGACAAATAACCAACATCAATTACAGCACAAACAAACACATTTAATTACGAAACAGAACATAAAATCTATAAAGAGCCATTCGACATATTACACATAAAAAAAATTCTAGCATCACCAATAGATTATTTCTTTTGAGTTCAGAAGTGGGCAGTTACAACAGAGTTTGCGTCAGCTAAATAGTTGTTTAGAAAATTAGCCGGAATAAGTACATTAATTTTCCAAAAAGTGCAATGCATTTCTTGCTTCTTCGGGAAATGATTTAAAATGTTATTGGCATTTAACTACATCAGTTTCACAAATGTTAAATGCCTTTTTCATTTTAAAATATGCTTTAAAAAAATTGAACCTTAATAGAAATGTTTTGTATATACATATTTATTTAATACAAATATTTTAGTATTTACACAATAGCCCTATCTTCAGAACTAATTTAACGGATGTTCATCAAGCTACAGATTTAGTTATACCTTCTCATAAATTGACGGTTTCTACATTTTGTTGTAATTTGCTTCACAGATGGTGCTGCTGTGCTACATTTTTTACGATTTCCGCAATAGCTCATCTCAAGAACTAATGCACAGATTTTCATCAAATTTCAAATTCAGTTAAACCTTGTTATGAATTGACATTTTCTACGTTTGGATGTAAATCCCTAAAAAGATGGCGTTGATATTATGAATTTTTCACGATTTCCGCCATAACTCTATCTCAAGAACTAATGCACGAATTTTTATCAAACTTCAGATTCATTCAAAACATCACATACGTTGTCGCTGGTTACATTTCGCTGTTAATCATCTAATTGGTGATGCTGCTATGCTTTATTTTTCTGGAAACATTAACATGCATGAGATAGAAGAAAGTTTTGAAATTACTTTCTAGCTTTAGAAGAAGAAAATATTCGATTCGTGAAAATTTTCAAATTCCAATTTTCGATGTTTTGCATGTTTTATGAGTCAGAGAACCCAAAAAAACATGTTTATACAAAGTGTCTGCTATGAGTCTGTCTGTCTGGTAATCAGACTCAGTTACAATTAACAACAAGGTTTGTATGAAGAATAATGCCCCCTTATTCGATAAAACATATATGTGTTGAAAATATCGCTACAGAGAATTGAAATTCGTCAAACTAAACCCTTGGGTGTCGACACACTTCTGCCATTGATCCACACTTGGAATTTGTCCTAGAAATTTTTTTTCGGGATATCCTTCAAGAAACACGTCCAAGCTCCTTCGAACTCTGTTACGGTAACATGGTGATGTCATTTGATGGCAGAAAATGATGAAACAGAAAAAAATCCGACGGGGACTGTAGGTGAATGTGAAAGCTTTGGGAAGCCGCTCCGATGCATGTAGTCGTCAACTATGATCCAGCTATGGCTTGGTACATTGTCATGATGCACTTACAATTGGCGGCTTTCACTCACGAACACATTCTGGACCATGACCAACGTCAAAATAGCCGATTTTTCGAGTCCCAGACAGAAATATCTTGAATATTTATAATCACCAGCAATTAAAACTTCCAAATGTTTATCGAAAATAAATTTAAACAGAAAATTTTAAACATATGTTTGGTAGTTGGTACAATACTGATGATTTCTTCCTGACGGTAGCCTTTTGCGAAATGTTTAATCTTTAGTCACCGATTTTTAAAAATGGATATTCATGCCTTATTGAATCGAGAAAATGCTCCAATTAAAGATAGCAAATTTTACAGTAAAATATTTTCTGGTAGGGATAAACAAGACATCTGAGCACTCCATAAAGTACGTCTACATGTCGCTCGCCCCCAAGGGAATAACCAATTCTTGGTGATATTGCATGTCATACATTCGTCTCTTTTGTGACCGTAGGGCCAGCGTCGCATGTCATGCGACAAAGAGATGAATTGCGTAAAAGTTGGAGCATACATCCTACTTTTTTACATTATATTCGTATATTCGCAACTTTTTCATCCCCCTCTACTTTTTTTTGCGGAGTAAGCAATAAATGATTTCAATATGTTTTTTCTTCTCTGAAATGGCAAAGAAAGACTGTAAAGCTGTTTTCACCGCAAGGTTCTAAAAGCATTCTCCGGAACATATTTACGTATTTTTAATAATTCTTTTTATGCAGATGTTTATCTTAAATACCTGAAAGCAATGGATTTTATAAATATAGTTTTAGACTTCTTTTGTTTGATGATTGGCGGCATTTCAGAAAACATTTAAGATCAGTGAACTGGATAATACATGTACGACCATTAGTAGGTCAAGCAAAAGCTACTTACACACAAAAATAATTAGCATTTTCAAATTTAGGATAAAACATATATTAATTTTTAGCAATTAAAAAAATATTTATTTTTACTCGAAAAGTGGGAAAAAATCGACCAAGAAGGGGCTAAGATGTATAGTACAAAAATACAAGTACGTGTACTGATAGAGTATAGAGAGTGTCGCAAGATTATTGGAACAAACTTAAAGGGGAGGTAGGGGACATCACAAAGATTCAGATTTGCATAGCAACAGACGGTCGGAAATACTTTCTTGGCGCGGTAGTGACGACACAAAATGCCAGAAGACTGGAAACGAACAAGAGAAGAAAACATGTTTATTACCCTTAGTACATTAAATTACTAAAAAAACCATTAAAGAGACAGCGATCGTCATCAAAGAAGATGTTCAAAATTACGACCCCGGGCATTCATGCTTGGAAGCGCATCTCCGGCGCATGGAAGTTCTAATGTTCTCAAAAATACCGGGACCCTCCTAGACTTCCCCAGCAGTGCCACTGTGAGTGCAACAAGTTCCTCAGCCCTTTCCAACTTATTTCCGGCATTTTTGCGCACGCTATGAATAATAAACATGTTTTTTCTTCCTGTTCTTTTCCTTTCTTTCTTGTGTTTTGTGATGTCATTACCGCGTCTGGAAAGCATTTCCAATCATGGGCTGCTGTGTAAATTTGAATTCTTGTGATATCACCTACCTCCCCTTAAAGTTTGTCTCAATAATCCTGAGACAATGTATATATGTGTGTGTGTATAGTACATTAATACTTCTAGAGGCTGAAAACGTTTTCAATAAACCTTCATTATCCGATTGCTACATTGAATGACTAAAAAGTTATTCATTTAACATTTGCTTTCGCAGTGTTTAAAAATAGAATACTGAAATAAAAAGAAAAAATATAATCAATTTGAAAATATTGAAAATATATTTAATAATATTGAAGTCATTTCCAGTAATAATCACACAAGCCTACGATGAAATTTTTTCTTCAAAGTAAAGGGGTTTTCTTATTAATTTATTCTTTTTACGCTTTTCCGGCATAGAAAAATTATGTTTTTAAAATTATGAAATGGTTCACTAACAACGGAATTCGCAAACGACATTTTTAGTAATTATAAACTTGTTACTTTAAACTTTCATTGTAAAAATTTATTGAAATATCCTTGTTGACGTTTGTAAGTTTGGAATTAAAATTAGACTGACTTAACGTGGAAAAATTGCGCCGAAAAGGGTTAATGCGAATTTCAGGGAAAATATCAAAAGAGTTCAAAGACGCGCAGTTTTGATTCAAAATGGGAATGTCTATCTGGTTGCTAAACTTTAAATTTTTTTAGAAAGACACTGGAATCTCAAGGAGGTGAGTTTTACCTTTAACCATACAATCACCAATAAACCAGGTGTTATGGTACTATTTGTTTCTGCTTGAAACGGTGGTTGGCAGTGCACAAAAACAAAAGTTCTAAACGAAACTTTGAGGACGAAAAGAAATTTTGAATTAGTATCAACTTTTATAGCTCAAATATAAAATATAGATATAAATATATAAATAAATATATCAGCTAATATATAAAAGATAAGATATAGCTTTCCTGTAATTATTTTTTATTTAATTTATTTTATTTTATTTTTAGTCAGCTTGATTCCCTGTGGGTTTTATATCTTCATCCTCAAATTGTGAAAAAATATACGATAAAGGGAAAAGTTTAGCATTTTTGGAATTAACGAATCGAAAAGCATTAGAAATCCCAAATATTGCAGAAAATGTAAAGTATCATTTTGTATTGTTAAAGATCACAAGGAAATTTAAGAAAGTTTATTTTCGGAAAAAGATAAGTATTAAAAACTATACAATCTATTCAAAAGTTTTTTAATCGAAAATTTTCATTTGACACTTCCGCGATGTCTTTTTAATATGTATATGTCAAACATTTCTGACATTTTTTTTTTATTTTTATGTATTCTATTTTCTGTTAATATTGATCTTTTGCCAAATTTAAAAGTTATAATGTTTGAATCTTATTTAATACTTCATTTATAATTGTATGGATGTAGTCTTAAAACTTCATTAATATTAAGTTAGTTTAATAATTGTTGTTCCAAATTAAAATGAATAATGTTTATATCATGTCTTCATACTCAATTTATCAAATATATTTGAAATAGATAATGATTTGTGATATTCTATATATATATATATATAACTCGCTTTAAATATCGTGAAATCTCATTCTCAATTTAAGCGCGAAAGCGAAACAATCTTTTCTTGCTCCAAACAAGTAGTATCAAGAGAGAGAAAAAACCCGCGGAAATTGCTATACAGTGAAAACCACCGGAAGGTTTCAGTGATTGTCGGTAGCAAACGTAATTTCCATTAGACTCAAACTCAAAAGAGGGATATAGCATGTCAAACTAATATAGTGAAAATAATAGTAAAATCAATAAAACCAGGAGAAAGAATTTAAGGGGTAATGGGTTTCATCATTTAACCAGTAATATTTTACGAATAATTATCTTAGAGAAGTTTACAATTATACATCATATTTATATGTGTAAATAGGTGGCATAAAATAATGTTGGTAGAATAAAAAAGTAGTATTATATTGTATTTTAATAATATTGAAATTGATTACATACGGAAAAATATTCGTTACATAAATATCCTGATGGAAAATACATGAACGGTTAAATCTACAGGAATACATAGTTAAAAATCTTCTCCAAACTTTCAAGAAAGTTCAGAGATTTTCATTACTATATTAGTCGTTATTCAATTTTTATTTTACATTAATGCATATTGTTGTTATCGGACTATGTCTTTGTTACTGTGAAAAGAAGTTTAAGACAATGAAAAAATATTGCCAAAACAAACATTGATGTTTTTACAGAAATCAGTAATTCATGAAGGAATTTCTTAAAAATTATTTGGCCATTATCGTTCAAATACTAGTAATAATAATCTTAAATGCAGTAAAATTTAACTTTTAGATCAGAATTTAACGCAAATAAGAATTTACCATTTGCTATTCTTAGTAAACGGAAAGAATTTCCTTTTAAGACAATCATCCTCATTGATTGACACATTTTTTGTACGTGAAATATTAGTAAAAAATATATATTACTAAAATAATTTAATGCAAAATCGTCTACGGTTCATATAAAATTTTGAAAAGTGTAACGTTTAAAAAAATTAATGACAGGATTATTCCCTTAACATAATATTATTTCCTTTTTTGTTAACACTTTTCCATTTTAAGGTTTATTTATCGCCAACAGATAAACAATTAAAACATTAAGGGTGTATTTCGATTCAAACTGCTTATTTTCTGATTTATTTTTAAATTCATGTTTGCTCTCATATGCATCAAACTGGAAAATTGTCTTATTTAGAAAGTACTCAAGGTGCCGTGATTGTCGATTCTTTGATAAATGCAGAAAATATTACGAAAAAAGTTATCAAAAATGGCAATTTGAACCGATTTTTCCGAAGCGGGATATCTGAGAACGAAAAAAAAAAAAAGGTCATACTGAAAAGGTAATTGTTTATAAATCATATTCTAATGAATTGAGCGTAAAATGACATTATAAGTCATCTTATACGTCTCTTCAAAAGTCCCCTCAGCAAGTTTCAGGTTTCTACTTTAAAAAAGTGTTTGAAATTGTATCAGAAATTTTTGAGCTGTTGAAGGTGGAAAAGCTTTTTTTCGAATACACCCTTAAAGATTATTTCAAAAAATTTCGGAAACACTGTGCAGTAAAGCGAAGCTTAAAAATATTATTATTATTATTATTATTATTATTATTATTATTATTATTATTTCCCCTCTATCGTTATAATATGATATATTTCGCGCTATCGTTTCGAAAAGTTATCGAATAGTCTCAGAAATACACTCACAAAATTTCATAATAACCAATTAATGCCTTCCGGCTTTAGTTTAGGTTTAAATATGCAATTTTATTCGAAATAGTTGCAAATTTTAACATTTCAGTAATATTTTTAATCTAAGAGTTTTTCTTCGTCCTAGTACAGAGAAGTAGGAAGAATATATAACAATCCTAAGTCAAAAATTTTAAAACAATTAATAAATACCTCCTGGTTCTACTTTGAGGTCTAAATATGGAAAAAATAGCCAAAAATTATGTAAATTTTCACATTTTAGTGATTTTTAAAATTTTTGCTTTTCTATTTTCGCTACCACGGAAAAGTTAGAAAAATATAGGATAAAGATAAGTGCAAAATTTTCAAATTATTAATAAATTTCTTCGGGGTCTAAATATGAGAAATTATGCAAAAATTGAGAAAGTTTAGGGGTTAAATACAGAAAAAATGGAAAATTTTTACACAAAAATTTATTTATGGAAGCTTTAAGCATTTATTTTTTACAAAATTAAGCATTCACAAATAATAATTATGAACATTAATCAACATCTAATTTTCACACAATCCACAGACTCTGTATAGCAAAGCTTATTTGGAGTTCCAGAATAAAAATTGCAAATGTGCAGGATATGCATTTCATTCACTCGTTTCCATATTTTTCACTATATACTGGTTTTTGTTTTCGGAATGATTCCATAACACGCCTTGATTCCATTCGCCAGACTTTATCGGTTGCATTATGTGTTCTTTCGACAAGTGAGTGGTAATGGGAGGTTTCGTTAATTGGCGATTCTGTTTCTCTAAGAGATCTATGCAAGATTTAGCTTTAAACTGTATTTCGCAGATGGGGCATGAAATCTTTGGAAGACAATTCAAGCTTTACGTTATCTTACAGATCATCAGAAGCTAATTATGGATCGCGTCATCCAGGGAAATAGTTACATTGGTTGTCCTCAAACAATAATTTTTGAAATACTTGCCAACCCAAACCAGAATAAGCGAGAACTTGCACTAAGAAGGATTTTGAAAGTAAGAAAAAAAACGTGAGCAGAAGTTCGTGTGTTCAAAATTCCTGCACTTAACTTTAACGTTAAATCATATGTGGATCTTATAGACTGTCAGAATTGGCAACTAAGGGAACCTCCTATTATTTTTTATTTGTTGAACGAATACATAATGTAACTGATAAAGCCTGGCGAATGTACGGTATCGGCATTAGGAAATATAAACTTCCCGTGCCACACGCAATGTGTTAAAAGGAGAGTTAAACTGACAACAGAAGGCTTCCCTTGCAGGCACCGGAGAGATTAAGCGTGATGGCTACATTAGATCCAGAATGGAGTCAAGGCATGCCATGCCATTGTTTGAAATCAAAAGCCAGTACAAATTGGAAAATATTCTAACACGTGAATGGAATGCTTTTAATGTATATTTTCAACTTTTTTTAGAACTCGAAATGCACTTAGTTATATGAAGTCTGTGCATTACGGGAATAATAAGATACATTGTTTTGTTTAATTTTCATAATTATTATTTACGAATGTCTAATTTAAAAAAAAAAGAAATGTTTGAAGCTTCCGTAATGAAATTTTTATGTGAAAGTTTTCCTATTTTTTAACCGACTTCAAGAAGGAGGTTATGATTTCGACCTGTATGTATTTGTTGTTCACGCATAACTTTCGTAAATATGAACCGATTTTGATAATTCTTTTTTTGTTTGAAAGCGTATGGGGCCCATGTGGTCCCATTCGAATTTCAAAAAAATCTGTTGATTAGAACTTTAAAAAAAATTAAAACATTAAAATTCAATATCTTTTCGAAGCAATCGACCAATTAGAAACGTTCATTTTTCATTCTTTTATGTTACACTTGCATAGACACACGATCTTTTCAAAGAGTGAAACTCTAACTGTACAAGGGTCACATTTTTCAACAGCGTGCACTGTAAAAAAATTGACCCTTTTGCTGCATCACCAGCCCCCGTTTTTATATAATATCTCTCTCTTGACCCATGAGAATTCTCCACAATCGACTGAAGTAATCGTTTTCTAAAAAACAGTGGAGTGACGATACAGCAAAAGGGCCAAACTTTGTACATTGTACACTGCAAAAAAATTTGATCCTTTTGCTGTATCGTCACTCCCCCGCTTTTATAGAATATCTCTCGTTTGACCCATGAGAATGCTCCATGATACACTGTTAAAAATTTGACCCATTTGCTGCAGCGTCACACTACAGCTTTTATAGAATATGTTTTTTATGACCAATGAGAATGCTCCATAACACAGTAAAGTAATCATTTTCTATAAAAGCGCTGGAGTGATGATGCAGCAAAAGGGTCAAAGTTTTTGTAGTGTAGTTGGGACAAAAGCGTCTGTAAAAGAAATATTTGGAAATCAAATGGTGTCACTCTCTTATAGAGGCAGCCAGGTATAGGTTATGAGTTTCAGATTCCTCGTCGAATACGCCACCGCTCATTTCCGATTACAGTGTCACTGTAAAAAATGTGACCCTTTTGGTGCAACGTCACTCCCCTGCTTTTGTAGAATATCTCTCTTTTGACCCTTGAGAATGCTTCATAATTGGGTGAAGTAATCGTTTTCTATAAAAGCAATAGAGTGATGATGCAGCAA